>BMAO01000138.1:0-185754 GCA_019973975.1 Trichonephila clavata
ACACAAAAATAAGTTCACTATCGCACAAAAATCAGAGCAATAATCTTAGAATTTAAGTAATATTATGCAATTCTATTGAAATTTTAAATAAAAAGTAAGGGTTATACACAAAGGCTAAGAATATAACTTTTTTGTACGAAAGGTGAAAAAAATTTTGAAGCCCCAGTATGCTGTCATTACTCGCAAAAAAAAACAATTAAGTACAAATAAAAATAATATATTCTAATATATAAACAAGTTTACCGAGATACATGAAGCTCCTCAGCAACTTAAAAATATTTGTAGTCATAATATTTTGTCTTTGATATCAGCTTATTGTTTGCGTTTTACTATCAAGTATTCTAAAAATTCAAAGCGTTTCCTTTTTTTACTAATGAAAACATTTGTTACCGTTCGAAAAAATTTTAATTTATTCTTAGAAACATGTAGGTATAAATTGATTAATTATTAATATTTCCTTTACAAGTAACGTAATGGACAAAGTAATGAGACGAACCTCGTAATTTAAATGACTATCAAGTAGCGAGAACAATAGCCGAGCTAGAGCCCCCACTTCTAATTTCCACATCACGGCAACGTAAGGATTTTCATTTAATGCATAGCAACTCTACTACACGATGGAAACCCCTAATCGGGATAATTTTTTAATAAAAACACGAGGAGACTATAATGTGGCACTATTTAACAAGTGGCAACATTTATAGCCTTAGGATGTTCACATTTTATAGCTTAACGCGAAATACCTACCTGCTATTCATTTCATTTATTTGCCACAATAAATGTTGTATCATAACTTTCAGCATATATAGTAGAATTAGATCAAAATAAAATAAAATTTTAGTATTTAAAAAGGCTTGATATGTATAAAATAAAATTTAGACCTAGTCTTAGGATTTATTGAGTAATATGAATTCTATTGTATCATAATATAATGGATTATGGAACAATAAAAAATGACAATTATGCATCAAATCTATATCATTCCTTTATAAAAGATATGTAAGAAAAATCTTAAGATTTTACTGACATATTATAAGAGAGAAAAACAATTATAAATTGAGTAAAAATGAAGTTTCCAAAAAAGCATTGTTGATTAATGATGATATGTTTATTATCGTACAGATACTGTGGATACTTATAAGAGTTTTTAAACTTACTTCATTATCGATTTGAGAAAGTCTGAATTTTACATTATAACATAAAGAGACAGGTTCAACAATTTTGCTTTTTATTTTATTTTGTATTATTGATTATAATTATGTGCAATTTATGTGATGAATCATTATTTACTTCTTATTTCTAATTTGATTATTTTAAGTTTTAACTCCAGGTGTGTACCAAATTCCTGCATTTAAAAGAACTAAAATTAAACTTAAAAAACTTTATATCTATTTTAATGAATTTACGGAAAATCAAAATATAAATAAATTTTACATGAGCAAAATCAATTAAATTTGGTTTAGTTTATTGTACCTTTGGCTACAATGAAATAAGCGTTTAATTTTTTTATGCAATGATTTATATTATCATCATTATTTTGTGCTATTTCTCTCAATGCTTTTAATAATATTAAAGTGAAAATCTAGGTGTAAAACAGCTTAAATTATTAGGAAATAATTTCTTTTTTTAAAAAAATAAAATAAATAAATTGTTTGAATTTTCTTGAATTGAAATCATACGTAATTACTACATTGGATTCTCCAGAAAAACATGTTTCCCCCTAAGAAAGGGAGATTCTTTGCATTTAGGGACTTTCTAAGCCGCGAACTTTCCCTTGGTCAGCGGGAGACCAACAACTATATGGTTTCTTTTGTACTCCGATGTTTGATACTCTCAATCAGTGACAGAAAAGGGGGAAGTAACCATCGCTGAAAGTGCCGTCTTGTAGGGCCTTTTCCTTACAAAACCCGCCGTCTCCAAAAGGTTAAATCATTATTTTCATCGCGCCTTCCTAACAATAACAATGTATTCAATTCAATAATACTATACATTGACGCTAAAGCTACAATGCGATTCTTTAAGTGTCCTAGGCGTATATAAATGTCCCGTTCACCCAAAGATTTCATTCTAAGGAGGGACGTATATATACGTCTTTCCGAAGTAAGATCTTTTCTGTGCGCAGCTATCCATAAAATTATTCCGAAGGCTTTGGAATGTAAGAAAATGACTTTGACAGTGTTTGCAAAAGATTTACTTATTTCAGAGGATATTTTTGATTATTTTTTCCTCTCCCCCCCCCCAATACACCATAGAAAATAATGACATTCGGTAGCAAATCGCGTTGCATTTTATCTGCAGTGAAGGGATTAATTATAAACTGTACAAATTATCAAGATAAGTGTTAATTTTTGTATGTAAGTTAAAATATCTGAGCCCCTTGGGCTCGATGGTAATTATTAAACTTGTTCTAATAACATTGTTAAATTAATTTTGAAATACATTGCGTGCGGTACTGATGTATTTATAAGTTTATTGTATCAGAGTAAATGTGTATTTTATTTTTTATTATGACAGAATTTATTCTGTTTGTTTACTTTCAGTAAATTAATAATTTTTTTAAAACAATCTTTTGTTCACGACTTTTGAATATGCTCGCGCCCTCCTCGTAGAGTTATCACGCCCCCCTAGGGGGGCGCGCCTCACAGTTTGAGAAACGCTGGTTTAATGTAAAATTCGTTTCAAATATAGTGTACAAATTTTGAGTTTTTACTTCACTTCCCTTCACCTTGGACTATGATTTATATTATTTCTTAAAATGTTATTAATTTTTGTATTACTTGATCCTCTTATGCTATCCATGATTATCTCAAGTTTAGCAATCCAACAGTCTTCCCCCAAACTACCTTTTCCAATGCATCCCCAAATTGAACTATATTGGTTGGCTTCTGCATTCTTCTGTATAAATCATAGTGACCTTGTCGTACTTCACGATTCTTTAGAACTTATTTGTCTGTTCTGATCTCTTACACTTGCGCTTTGCTGGAGAAAAGTCTGATGATGTGGTAGCACCTGTGGATTCGCCAGGACGAAGTGGGTCCTCCCCACTCAAACCACCATTACACAACAAAAGTCCCTCTTTAAAACACGCAAACAACACAAATAGCTTCTGAAATGCATCGAATCTGGGTCAGTGTATCAAACTGTCACCGCATCGCTCGCTCATGATTGATGGTCTTTATGGCGCTCGTTTTCCTTTCTGACTTCCTCTATTTGAACCCGCTTGCACACCTGCTTTTGTTGGGTTGCTATGCTTTGGTAGCACTCCATTCTCCACTCCCTATATTTAGTTAGGGGATCATTATTTATTTTTCTTCTCCCATGGTTTTTATCTCCATTAAAGAAGCATGCGCTGGACAAAAGTTCTGTCTAAAAATAGTTTTATTCCCTTAATAAATTGGTACAAATATATCAACTTATTCAAAACAATATAAATCAGTTACTTTGCTTTGTCATTATTAATAAAAAGTTTAATTATATACTCAAAAATTTATTAAAAAGAATTATAATGATTTTAATATGATGACGAAGTACAAAAAATGTATTAATATTGTAACACACTGTATTTCTTCAATAGTATATACATAAAAGCTCAAAAATACAAACACAATATCCAATTTATACGAAAAAAGTATTAAAATCAGCACAAGTCGCATTGTGTATTCCAAAATATTTGAAACAGTCATTTTAAAAGTATCCTTTATGAGTAGAGAAACTTTTTGTCACTCTTTGCTTACTTTGATTAAATATCCTTGAGGTAAGAAATGCCAGTTTTTGCCTCTCTAAAATGAGGAATGGAAGTCTTGGGCACATTTTAAGACGTCACGTATTCTATAAGTCTTGGCCCATTGCAACACTGTTGGCTATAGAGATCTTTTATACTTATAAGTTGTCCAAGCACGCCAGGACAAATTCTCCCCCGGAATACTTCTGAACATTTCTTGCAGAATATTTCTCGAACGTAATCCTGTCGTTTCAAATAATATACCATTGTGCTTTGTCACAGAATTGACATCGGTGAGGCCAGGCTCCAGAATGCTAATAAGAATCATATATCACTAGAGCTTTTCTTTCAAACGTCTTACCACAAACATCACAGCGATGGGATGGCCCGTCGTTTGATTTGATTTTCTTTCTCTTGAATCCAGCATCAAACATCTTTTTAAACATTGTGCATTTATAGCATGATCCCAAAGCATCAACGTAAAGGAAAGTCTTTTCTGTTTCTTCGGTTTTATTTCTGCAAGGAAAGCAAAAATAATAGAACTCTTCTTCACAGCGAGGAGATGTCCTGTCGCTTGATTTCTCTCTCTCTCCTGAATCCAGCGTCAATCTAAGGCATCAACCTCGTCACTTGACTGTGGATTAAATTTACGGTGGGGGGGGGCTTCGTAAGCATCTGTGTTGTCTTAAGAAAGACGTGAACACTTGCTCACTTGACCTCTGAGGTATTTGTTTTTCCTAGTGAAAATTATCTAAATTCATTATTGTAATATTTTTAGTTTGTTCGATTTCTGGTGTCACCACAGAAATTCTGAGAGAAGGGTAGACGCATATTAAAACCGTAATGACTCGAGTACCCGAATCTGATTAACATCATTAGTTGACTTAATGCTTAAATGCTGTTTTTACAAATGTTGCAAAGTTAATCTGATGAAGGAAAGGGTACGGAATCTGCTTAACGCGCGATTTCAAGAGTTTCAGTTCAAAGTCTTCCAAATGACTTGGAGGAGGGGAGGGATCAAATGAGCAATGGGACTGCCAGCTCAGGTGTCATACTCGTCACTTCACCGTGGTTCAGAGTTACGAAGTCCGTCTCCACTACCCCTTTTGTTGCTTCAAAGTGGCGCATAATTAGAAATTGAATGAAACTCAAATTTATTTGTAGAACGACTTGTTAGACTTCCATTCTAAGACGCCAAAATATATGCAGATAAAAAAATGGATGACATAACTTTTGTTTTATTATTATCTTTAACAAATAATCCCTTTTGTTCTCCGATGGGTCTTTCCTTCCTTTTTTTTCTTCTCGTTGAAACTGCATTCGTTCTCTTTGTGATTGTGCTTTTCAATAAATACAAGGGATGTTTTTTAAGTAATGTCCATTTATATTTTAAAAAATAATGGCAATATTTTGTTTCAAAAACCCTTTGCTTTAGGGTTGTACATACTTTTGGCTATTTTTCTGCATAGTTGCCGATTTTATTAATGCACTTGTCATGTCTTAAAACTGAATTATGAAACCCTCTTCAAAGAAGTCTGCCGCCTGGTTGGACCACCAAGAGTTCACGGCCGCTTTCACTTCTTCGTTGTCACTGAAGCGCTTCCCACCAAGACTGTGTTCGAGGTACCGGAAAAGGCGAAAATCACTGGGGGAGCAAGGTCAGGACTCTGTATAGTGCATGCTCAGAAAAACTCCCAAGCTCGAGAAGTGTCAGACCTTGCGTTGTCGTGGAGGAGCAAGACACCTTTTGATAGCATGCCGCGCCGTTTATTTTGCAATCTTCCCTCTTACAAGGCCAGCAAGATTGCAGTTCTCGTTAAAAGGATCTAACACATTTCACTCAGGACTAATACTTAAACACGAATAGTAAAACACGAAACAACGCTCTCAAAATGGCTCATTTCATGTGACCTTATAGTCAAATGACAATGATAACCACGTGTTTTCAGTTAATCAGTTCAAAACCTCATGTGACATCATCGTCACACGAAAAAAGCGATCACGTGTTTCGTGCCAATCAGTTAATTAGTTGCCAACATTAGCTCTTTGCAAACACTTTTTCTCTTAAGAAATACATATGTATAAAAATGCATTTTATTTCAAAGTACATGCATAGAAAAGACTTTTTTTATTTTAAAATATTTTGAAGAAATTTATTTCTTATAATATTTTAACATTTTTAACCAATTACAAAATTTGAAATTTTTTTTATTAAGTCTTACAAATAGAACAAGTACAACTACAGTAGAACGTCGTTTATCCGGAGCTTCAATTATCTGGACCGGAGTCCGGATACGTTTTCGAACAGTGCAATGCTCAACATTTGTTTCTCGTGAGACCAAAGGGGCGGGAAAACCCAAGGTGTGTGATATTTCGGGGATTTCAGTTATGTGTGATTTGTTAAACATCTGCGCGGAATGTTATGTCAGTTTGTTTCCAAGTGAGGGGTATATACGGACTCTTTTGTTGAGTTTTGTTGATGTAGAAACCTGGATGGCATGCGATGCAGAAGACTGTGGATTTCAAATGCTAAATGATGACGAGATTGTGACTTCTGTGCTGCAAGAAGACTCCGACCCTGTTGACGATGAAACAGATGAAGACGAGGACAACAACAACGAAAGTAGCAAATGCTGCCCCTTTTCCTGCGTTAGAGACAGCTATGGAGTGGTACGAACAACAATCAGAGTGCTGTCCTACTCAACTGCTGCTGAACAGAATCAGAGACCTTGCAGTGGAAAAACGAAGGTGTACAATGGTACAGCGAAAAGTTAGTGATTATTTTCCACTAACAAGATCTTGATAGTTGAGGGGTAAAGTTCGCCAACTCGTAACAGGCATCGTCGAGTCGTAGGTTCAAATTTTAGTATAATTTAAATGCAGCCGGGAAGAAGGGCTGATGTACGCTTTTTTTTACGAGAATACGAGAATCAAAGTCCTCATGCTCAGTATAATTAAGTTATACAGTACCCTCATTACAAATTTCAATAATGTCGATTTTTTTTTTTTTTTTTTTTTTTTTTTTTTGCATTTTCTTGTGGATCATATTATTCGGAAGCTTGCCACAAAACTTCAGATCAGATAAAAAAAATTTTTTAAATATTTGAACATTTATGAGTTTATGTTTTGGTTTCGGTTTCATTTAAAAGCATTTTTTAACTCAAATTGAATTACAGTAGAACGTCGTTCATCCGAATCAATTGGGACCGGGCACCGTTCGGATACGTGATTGTTCAGTTAGCCGAAAACCGAATGCGATCCATGCAGTATATGATACTGGATATACAAATATTGAAAATCATCATACGCGGGAAACGGGCCTGAAGAAAAAGCAAAATAGGTGCAAAATGTCGCAATTTTACCTACGTTGGGGGAAATAATCACTTATTTTTCGCTATACATTGTGTACACCTTCGTTTATTTGCTGAAAGGTCTCTGGTTCTCTTAAGCAGCAGTAGTTAAGCAGGACAGCACTCTGATTGTTGTTCTTACCACTCCATGGCTGTCTCTAACACAGAAATGCGCCAGACTTTGATGGACCCTTGCTACTCTCGTTTTTGTTTTCCTCGTCCTCATCCGTTTCATCATCGACTGGGTCGGATTCTTCTTGCACGGAAGCCACAATCTCGTCATCATTTAGCATTTGAAATCCTCAGTCTTCTGCATCGCATGCCATCCAGGTTTCTACGCTAAAAAAACTTAACAAAACAGCACGTATGCTTCCCCTCACTTGGAAAGAAACTTACCAAATATTCCGCACAGATGTTTACCAAATGACACAGCTGAAATTCCTCAAATATCCCTCATCTTGGGTTTTCCCGTCACTTTTAGCCTCACTCGAAATAACTGTTGAGCATTGCATTGTTCAAAAACGTATCCGGACTTTGGTTCGGATATTTGACGCTCCGGACAATAAACATTCGGATAAACGACGTTCTACTGTAATTGAAATTAGTTTTGAGTACAATTAAGGATTGCAATAATCGGACTAAAAGTTTAATACCGGTATTCAGTATTTTTTTAGTTCTTAATACCGAGATATCTGTTTTAAAATACCGTAGTACAAATTTTAAAATAAGAAAGAAAACTAGGTGTGTTTCTTTGTTTTATTTGCCAGTTTTATTAGAGAGTGTAAATATCACAAAAAAATTATGTGTAACTTATGAATTATAACAGTATATAAAGAATCACAAAAAAGTAAAGTAAAATCTTATTTATTTAAATAAAGAAAGAGTTAATATCACTATCCAGTCCATGGTTTTCATCATATAAATAATGAAAGCAAAACCGAAGCATTATCAGCTGATTTTTTATGTTCTTTAAAGTTAATCTTATTCATTATTAAGGGTTATTACTTATGAGTAGATATATATAATAAATCTGAAAAATATTTTGAGCCTTAAAGTATAATATGCAAATACAATATGAATAACAAACTCACCAATTTGAAAAATATCGAAATATTGCGCACTTTCTTCGCAACTACAACCTTTTTTCCCCACAGATACAATAGAATATCAGACTACGAATCCTGTGCGTGTGCAGAGTCGCTCTGTGATGCAATAGGATAATTTTGGTCCACCTCCTTGTATGATTCACATATTTTATCCCTTTTCTTGATTGTACGATGCAACTCTGTATTCAGTCTAAATAATTTCGTCCGTTAGGCAGACATAAAAACAAAACATATACTATTTTGCTATGTTGACAAACCCTGAACATATAAATAATTTCAAAAATTTCAAGTAAATACCGAAAAAACGGCTTTTATACTTTTGAATAATGGTATTACAAAATTGTACAAATGGCTCTAACGACCGGTATTGCAATCCGTAAGCATAATCTATTCTTTCAGTGGGAAGTGATTATTAATTTCACTTTTCATTATTAAAATCATTTCTGCTTGTTTATGTTTTGAGTTCTCATAAGTATTTGATTAAGCTTGATTTCAAGGCTAATTTATGTTTTAAAAAACAGAACTGAAAATAATATATCTAAATCCCAGCCCTTCATTGATTCTGCAATAAGACTTCTGAATATAGTATTCTGACTACAAGTATTAGATATAAAACTGAATAACATATTTCCATCATGAGCCAAACTTCATTATACTAAGCATAGATTAGCATTATATTACGGTATTCGAGTTCTTGTTGGGTGTCTTTAAGACTTGATTAACTTCCCCAATTTAAATTATAAAAAAACACTTTTTGAGGTACAAACATGGTGGTTTTTTGCTTAGTATCATTATTATGTTGTACGTAAAGGATTTGTGTTTCAAAACTTTTGTGAAAACATTTTGTTAAGTTTAAGCTGAATAAAAAACCTGTCGTCATAACAATGTCATCTATCAATATTATGCAAAAATATATTTTGAATTATATATAAAAAATGTTTTCAGTTATACTTAATTAAAATAGTTTTCTGATATAGAACATATGTTGAAAAATAACGTATTAAAAATTGAAGTTTTACAGACATGGTTTTTGTTTTATACATTTACAAACTTTAAATGCGTTTTCCTCGGACAATTAATTTTGAAGATGTACCTGTTTTCTAATCTCTAAGGCTTTTTTTTTTGTTTACGATAGAGTCTTAAAATTTTTTGTAAATACTCCCAAGCGTATATTTTATAAAAGTTACTATCGATTTAGGTCTGGGATCTCTAATTGTAATTTTTTTTAAATGTTAAAGTTAATTTTCCTTAAAAATTTCGTGTTTTTTCCAAGTTGAGCTAGAAAATTAACTATTAAAAATCAACAAGGAAAGAGATTTTCCAATACATAGTAACTTTTGTTCGAAATAATCTACGAAACATAAATCACTTAAAATGACTAAAAATTTTAAAAATTGACCCTTTTGTAAGTTTGAAAACACTTAAAATTGTAAAATAATGGCTGGTCAAACTGACTTTTGTTTTCAGAATCAACTTAATTATATAATATAAATATAAGATATAATTTACTTTTTCTGCTACTTTCTTCAAAAAAATTTTTTGAAAAAGGGTACTGTGTAGCCTTATAAATCTAGTAATTTTGTGTAAATTCATAATATATTTTTTTTAGAATAAAACCTTGTGGATAGAAAAAGATACAAAGTGAAGTTTATGTCCACATCTTCTGCATATGGTAGTATCTGAATGATATATTAAAAAGAGTCCACTGTGTGTTAATTCCGGATTCTTGGATAATGTATTATTACAATGCAATGTTGATAGGAAGACAAAGTAACTTGACTCTGCTTTTATTAAATAAATCAAAAACATTCGAAATCCTTTGTAGCTGAAAAAGGATAATTTTCTTCTTTTTTTTATTACAAATTAATCAATAAGAATTCTTAAGATACTTAAAGTAAAATCAAGTAAAAAAAAACAATTTAATTAACAAAGATCTTTTTTTAAAATCAAATTGAGAGGAAAAACAAATGTACAATTTTTAAAAGCGAGCTTATCTGCTTCAAAGGAACGAGGTAATCTTTCTTTAAGTTGAAATTAGTTACAACATCCATAGTTAAAAATTAACGGTAAAATATCTCAAATATAATGATCCAATAGATAAAAGTAAATAAATAAATTATTGTGTGTAAAAGTAATTAATTTTATATTAGTATGAAAAAACGGCACTTTTTTTTTTTAAAAAAATAATCTTAAATATACATATTTACAAAGAGAAAAGGAAATAAATCTGTTTTGATGCTGAAAGAAACCTTAGAATGATAAGAAATATTTTTAAAAGTAACTTAATTACTGATGAAAAAAATAACTTTTTCTTTTATTTGTATGAACTGATTTTCAATTGTCCCTTTTATATCTAATTTCTTTTCTCCTTTATTGTGAGAAAGAATATTCTAAACCTAATAAAAAATTCTTCGCACGTGTGCTTCATTCCAATTAGGCACATGCGCAAATATTTTTTCAATTATTTACAGGTCAAAAAAAAATAATAATAATGGACCTTGAAATGTTGTTTCACGCACGTGTACGAAATGCGCACGTGTTTGAAAGTTCAGTCAGTTAATAAATACTCTTAACAACAATAAGTATTCTGAGAATTATTTTCTTTTCCGACAGGATTTCATTTCTTATATATATTTTTATTTTAAAAATTAAAAAAAAAAAAAAAAAAACTAAAAAACACGCTTTTATAGTGAATTGAACTAAAAAGTAAAAAAAATAATTCTTAATATAAGAATAAAATCATTAACGAGAAAATGAATGTCACAATGAGGTAAAAGCGTGGGGTGCTCTATATTAACTGTTATAATTTCTTACTAGTTCTATTCCGAAAATGTTGAGTTAGTGCAAAAATATCGATTAAAAATTTTTTTTATTTATTACTTGTTTTACTTTCTAGTTCGATTCAGTGCAAAGCATGTCTTTTATTTTTTTTTTTTTCAAATATAATTTATTTTTCATTTTTTAGTTCAATCAATAATAAAAGCGTGTTTTTTTAGTTTTTCAAACTATCATTTACTCATTGTAGAATTTATTCTTGAGCTTGATGTTTGGAGCCGGGGGGGGGGGATACGTAGTTGCTGGAATTAGTTTTGCTCTTCAATGGATATTAATAAATGGGTCTGTAGGATATTTATTCTCGGATCAGTCCCGTATCGTTATATTTCAAAAATTCCGTCTCTATAAATGCAAGACAAACTGATAAAAGTGTATTAAGAAGAAATATTAAGCGTCAATCGTATTCTCACCTTTTAAACGTCTTGCTATGGTGTTAATTCATATCATCACTTCTAAACGTATTGCTTTATAAAAATTAAAAATATTTAAGGCGATATAGTACCATCTTCACATTTTTTTTATTTTTAATATTTGATATTTGGTTTTAATTGTATTTCATAAATTATATTCATTTTTAATAATAATTCCATACAAAAAAAATTTTAATTTGTTGCAAAATGTTTGTAAAATTTAAATTTTTTAGCCTTTTTAAGCATTTCTTAAATCCCTAAGGCTTTTTTAAATATGTCTCTCTTTTCTTTCAAAAATTTTTTTTCAAGTACCTTATAATATACTTCATAAAACTGTGCATGGGTTTTTTTCTGCTGCTGCTCTTTAATTTTTTATTCATTTTTTTTATAGTTAAACTTCCAAAAATTCCCAAAAAAACATTAAATTTGATTTTGAAATTTTTTAGAAAAAGTTCTAGACATGTTAGAGCTAATTCCATGCACAGTTTTACAAAACATACATTTCAGAATATGTATAAAAAATTTCAAATCCATACTTCAATTATCAAAAAAGCCTTAGGGTTTTGAATAACAGTATATGTACAAAAATTCAACATGGAGAAATATGAGTTTGAAGTTTCCATTATATGAATAGCATACCATAATATTCATCGAATAGTCTGAAACTTTTATGAACTGTTAATTAACTTATTTAAAATTACTTACCATAAAAAATTGCACAAATGTAGAACAATTAAACAGTATACTGCCATAATGAATACATAGAAAAAAAAACGAATGAGAGATCAATATTTCATAAAACTTTATCTTAATAATTATAATAAAAAATAAATACACACACTTCAGAGCTAATTCCATGCTCAGAGCTAATGCACAACATATACAAAGATGTTTATGCCTTCATTTTTTATTTCCATAATTTTAAAAGCCTTCGCATGTTAAATATAATACACGAATAAAAGCAAAAGCAAATAACAATTTATAGGTAAAATACATCAAAATCTAAGAACTGTATATGTGCATTTGTTTAAATAAATACCTTAAAATATTTTAATAATAAAAGTGTTGAATCTCGCACACATGGGATATATATATATATATATATATATATATATCACCAAAAACAAATATATAAAAATGGGAGAGTTTTTCTATTCTTGCGAATTATATTTTTAATTATCTGAGTTATCAAAATGAGATTTAGTTATTGTGCTTTGGGAGAATCCGTTTTGAAGTTTTAATTTCATTCATAATAATATCATAAAAGCACGCACACCTTTTAAATCTTGACCAAATCCATTTGATCTTCAGTAAATAATTCACAAATTAGAATTTTTGCATGAATTGCACAATTCTTTCTTAAAATGATTTATTACTGCATATATAATGTCAATCTCTTTGATGCGCATTAGAAAAATAATTAATTCATTTTTTATCAGGCTCTTTTCTAGCAGATAATCTGGAATGTAGGCGTGGTAGTTACTGTTTAGCATTAAACATTGCACCATTACTTAATGAAAAATGCAGTTAAAACTTTGAAATTTTGCAGGCATATATATTTATAAAGATTCGGGGTATCAAATGAGCCAATAAAACATTTTTCGACAGTTTAATGATTTTTAGGGTACCATATCGCCTTAACAGTTAGAACATAATTTTTTTTTTCACATGCACAAGTCTTTTTTTTTTTTTTTTTCATTTTCAGAAAAACTAGATAATTGTTTATATTGTGGTAAGAAATAGCTGCCTCACCCAACCTACCCTTTCTCACAGACCTTTTTGTTTGTTTCATGTCTATTAACCACAAGTGTATACATTTTAAGGTTTGCACCTTAATCTTTTAGTCGCTAAATCTGGAATTAGTCACCAAATCTGGAAATGGTATATGGAATTAGCCGCCAACTCTGGAAATCGTTATTCCTGATGTCTTGATCAGGACATCATTTTTTCTATTTTCATCTGTCCTTTACAAGTGGGCGAAATTTCGAATTAATCTGACATTTTAATGTGGGTAAAAATCGAGTTAAAAGATTCCGTTATGCTTTAACTGGTAAACTGATTCTTAACAACTTTCATATTTCTTTCTCCTCGAAATATATCCTGGAGAGTTTGCAAAGGAAAGAAAATATTTATGCTTACCAAACAAATATTAAAAAGATGTTTCTGGACAGAAAAAACTAATTGTCATCATTTAAATGACATCATATAATATATGACTGAAATAACAATCACAGGACGTACTGAACAATAAAAATATATTAAAAAACAAAGATTAATTTTAAAAACATATTTAAAACAATGTACAATTTTGAAAAATTTTCTTCAAAATGGTTCACATGAACAAAACTCTGTGAAGAAGGGAAAATAAGATTTCAGACACACACATTGTGTGGACATTTTATTTCCAAAATTATGAGAAAACGCTTTTTTTTTATTTAAAAATGAATTTCATTTTCAATATCAAATTGATGGAAATAACACCATGTATAATATATTGACAACATTCCTGAAATTTTCTTTTATAATGTTATAACCGCAGAAAACATCACTTTAAAAAAAAAAAGCAATATTATTCACATATAAATTTAAAAATTTATCGCCAACCATCTTGGATATAAATATCTCAACAAACTTATATGTCATGGTTAATCTAATAATAACTTTCTTTTTTCGCCAGATAAAAAAAATAAATTGCATTTTAAAATCTCTTAATTATATAATTTTAGAATAAAAATAATCCATGCTTTAGCACACAGATTCCCAACCTTTTGGGAACTGGCTTTTCTAGTGAATATTTCGATACCACCCCCTTTACTTGTGAACATCCCTTCCCACTCTACAGAAATCAGAGTGTACATAATACATGGTGAAAACAAGAGTTAAATTTAAAAGCATATTCTATTACTAATAGAATATATTTTTTAATTTAAGTTTTTTCTAAAGCCCCAATTTTTTTTTTTTTTTTGTTCATCTGAAATAGCTATCGCCACAAGTGTATTTAAATGTGTAATATTATATGTTTTAGTCATAGATAGGATATATATATATATATATATATATATATTATATATTGTAGGAATTGAAACGCGCTACTAAATTTCTTCTTTACTTAAAAGAATGGAATAAAAATTTTAGCTTACCTGTTATAAAGACAGGCAGAGGTTTTGATGATACGAAGTAATTCATAATACTCTATTGCTTTCAATATAATTATAAATTGATAGTTTCAGCCTTTAAAGAATCACACGTTAATTCCTGGTTAACATATTTAATTATGTTTCTTGGATAATATACCTAATGAAATGCAGTGGACGAAACATTTTTCCTAATGCTCACAGACAAAGACAACTAATACACTACAGAAATTAAAATGCACGATATCATTCGATTTAATGTAGGTCTGAATGTAATGCAATCTTTAAGTTTTTCATCCACTTCCTAAACTACCGAAATATGGGAATTTTCGTACATGTGATATGGAAATGATTTAAATACATGCAATCAACATGAGGTAAACTATTACAGTTTACTTTTGTTAGCATATAATCAGTGTTTTCTTTTAGTCGGTTTTAGACTATATTTGGTCAATCTGCTCAAGCTCCTCCGTGTCGTCTCAACGCCCCCTAATTTTCTCTGGGTCTGAAAGCCTTAAGCCCCTACAAGGGGGCGTTATCGCCCACGTTAAGAACCCATGCATTAGCATCTTTGGAGATATATTTTATAAATATTTTCGTGCAAAAGAATTAAAAAAAAATATTTACATTTTTTTTTTTTTTTTGTATAGAATTTAATTTCGTTATTAGCGATTGAAGGTAGATCAGCTCACTCCGGGATTTTTTAAACTTCTTTTGATGTCAAGCTGGTTAATAATTTCGCTAAACTAGTTATTCTTTTTTTTTTTGTTTAAAACAAGAGATCATTATTAGTGACCTTTAGTTAGAAGCGATTGGTAATTAACGTTCGTTACGTTAGCTTTGGCAGACCTGGGTATATAAAAGCCGTAATTCAGCCATTTGCATCTCTTCCACACTTAAGTGCTAATTCATAACTCCTTACGAGGGAAAATATGCTGTTTGGAATGAGTCGAGTGCAAAGGTTAGCAGGTTTTTATAATGGTGCTTCAAAAAGGTTTGATATTGCTGCAAATTATGAATGTCCGAAATGTGGGAATAGTAAGCGTGTGCGGGAAAGAAAACATGTAATTAAAAATTTTGATTGGAGATGCCATTCAAAAGTAAGAAAGAATTTCATGCGATGTGTAGAACATAGTTCTTCTCAAAATTTCAATATTTACGATCCAATTTTCAATCATAATTTTCATCCTCCCCATGCAATAACAATGTATTGAATTGAAGAAGGATCTACTTTGACAGTAAAGCTAATATATATTAATTATAAACCGTACAAATTATTAAGATAAGTATTTTGTACACAACTGTGTATACAATTTTGTAAATGATAAACCCATGGGGGAAGTGAGTAGTAATTATTAAACTTGCTCTTAATTTAGTATTGATAAATTAAATGTCACAAATATTTTATTTTTGTACTGATACATTTATGAGCATACCAGCTTTTACCCGCGGCTTTGCACGCATTGATGTCATTAAATAATTGTCAAAGTCTTAATCATTATCATCAAAAAGTAAACAAAATAATATAATTCTTTATAGCTTGACTAAGACCATTAAAATTTTAAAATTCAAAAATTTGTGCTTAGTTTAAAAAATTGAAAACATACTTTATTATAATAATTAACAACAAAAATTAAATAACTTAAGCTATTAATATTTTAAAACGTTGGAAGTATATACGTTTATAATGCATATAATTCCACTTTAAAGAGCTCAAAACAGAATAGTATTCTAGAATGCTACTGTATACTATGTTATATGTTCTTTCGTCAGGTGCAAATATGTGAAGATTTCGGGCATTGGACACAAGCGAGCAAGTTACATATAGTTGGCCATGGGAAAATCATGGCTTTTCCAAATGCACCCCTGCTACCTGCGATGTTTGCCCTTGCTTTTTGTTAATAGTAACAGAAAAACTGAGTTTGTTTGAAAATTGAACTCGTTTGAATTAAAACGGTAGGTCATTGGGGATTATTGGAATTCGAAGTATGATTACACTTTACCCTTTACCGACACCTGTTAAATTAGTGGCACCAAGTATATTCTGCATCAATTGTATGATCCGAAGCCTCGTTTCATTACATAGTCGAGGAGCATCGAGATTTTGCATAAGCATAAGTGGTATATATAGTTTTAACTGAAGTTTATGTGAGGATACACCCGAAAGTTCAAGCCAATTTAAGGACTCTTTGGGATAGGAAGTACTTTGTTCTACATCCATCATTGTATCTACTGGTGAATATTCCTTCATTTCCCCTCGCACATCTCTTAAAATTTCAGTGTTAATTTTATTGACAATGTCATTTTTAGGCGCCAATATTCATCTTGCGCCCAACCACTGATCACAATTTAAATTTTGTTGCAAACACGGGTTAACTCTTGAGCAATAAGATCTACATCATTTTCTACTAAACTACAAAAGTAAAATACAACCTTCAGCATCTGCGTTCAAACATCCATCACGGATTTTCAATAGCGTCTCTGCATAATGTCCTGAATCTACTTAACTATGAAGATGCACTCTCATATTTGTTTTCAAACTGAACTTTTCAACTTTTGCCCATAAGCTTGATGATTTAATACAAGCTTTGATTTCATTTGCCGGTGTACCCCTCTGGATAACTGAAAGAATTTGTCGAAAATCCCCAGCTAATAAAATTACCATGATCCCCCTCCATACTATCTGTACTACCTCGCAAATCCTGAAGCGTCCGATTTAACACTTATATAGCTTCCTTGTGAGACATCATACTTTCATTCTAATCTAAAAGCTTGCATTGTCGATGCATTCTGCCACGAAAGCAATTTTTGCTGAAATTCCAGATAGGTGAATTTTCCATGTGCAATATTCAACAGTAATTTTAAAACGGAATGTGCAGTAAGACCGCCGGTCAATAATGTCATGGCTATACTGGAAGAAGCCACAGAAACTGCTATGTGTGTTCTGGTTTTTTCTGACGTAGATTAATAATAAGTTTAGCAAAAATGTTTTTCCGGTTCTATTTTACGTAATACTTGGTGGAAAACGTGACTTTGTTCTGGAGTTAATTGAGGGATAAATTCTGTTACTGATGTTGCAATGCTATAAAATCGCAGCCTAATTCTCGAGCAATTTCAGTATCGAAGTCATATCCGTTGACTCGTCGTGGAATAATCATTCCAAAACCATGTAGATTCTTCCCAGCCAATGTGAAAACCTTATTTTCAATAATGTTACTCGCTAAGAATGTAACTTTCCATTGGTGAAAGAATTGTTAAAATTGGTTTAGTGGTTTAGCATGAAAGCAAAACAAACAAACAAACTCACATTCACATTTATAATATTATTAGGATTATATCAGTGTAAATGTGTATTTTTTTATTATGTCAAAGTGTATTTTGTTTTGCTACCTTTAAGTAAATTAATAATTTTTTTACGTAATTTGTTATTTTCGACTTTTTGATATGCTCGCCCTCTCCAAGTAGAGTTAACACGGCCCTTTAGCGGAGCGTGCCCCACAGTTTGAAAAACACTGGTGTAAGAATGTAAAGAAAGATGCGTGATTCAGCAAAAGTTTTTTCAGCATATGTGAAATTTTGTTTGCTACGTGATATTGGTTTGGAAAGGTTGTGAATGAATTTTTATTGAAGGACTACGAATTAAAATGCGGTGATTTTTTTTCTGGAATATGCTTTGTCGGATTTGCGTAATTTATTCACTTTAAAGTTCTTTTAATAAGCTAAATTTAATACAAATCTTTAAAATATCAATTTCTCATCTTTTAAAAAGTTTTAAATTTCGTTCATTTTAGGAGAAAATTTTTTTATTAGATTTTTCCATTAGATTTAGGAATTTCCATTTTTGTACTTCATGCATCAATTTATTCCCTTTAGAATGTTTCTTAGTTTCCTGGAGCTAAATTTTACGTGAATTATTTGTTCTTTAAGTCATAAACATTTCTTTATCTATACTCCTTCGAACATAAGACTATGTTTCTCACAGTTTCCTCTGTCTCAGCTGTGAAAATCTCACCTTTGCGCCATTTTGGCGAGGTTTGAAATAATATCCGCTAAGAGGTGGGTAACCCAATTGAGTTCTTTCAAAAATGAAAGTAAAGACATCCAGCCGGCTGAGTGGCGTAGTAGGTTTGTCGCTGGCCGTCTGCTCCGAAAGTTGCGGGTTCGTCAGAGCTCAGTTGCCTCTCTCTGGGCAGAGGCGGATTAAGGTAGTTGGAGGCCCCTGGCGGTAAAAGGTTTGAGGCCCATGGGCTTAAGAGTCGAAAAACTAAAATAGTGAAAAGAGTCAGTTACTTTAAATTCTCAAAATAAAATGTACTAAAAAAAAAAAAAAAACTCATCGGCTAAAGAAAAATCTTAACTGAAGAAAAAAAATTAAAAACCTTACTTAAGAGCTTGCAGTTTTGCTATACAGTTTGATTTCTCTTTAGCAAATTCATCAATTATTTTCACCATATTTATTTTGTCCGAAACATTTTATTCATTATATAATATGGCCATGTTGTTCACTTTCTCTTTTCTCCCATATCACTTTATAAATTATTTTTAACAAGTTTTAAAACTAAAAAGGATCATTCACCTGATGCATTCGATATCGGTATTGTTAAAAATATTTTCAAAAGTTTTTCTACATTAGGATTTCTTTTACATCTCAATAAATTTCTAACGGGGTTTTCACTGTATCTTTGTTTTCTTTTCATTTCTTGTTGCAAGGTGGCGTGGTTGGTTTGTCACTGGCCTTAACACTCATCAAACTTGGGGCCCCTGGCGGCCGCCAGGTCCGACACCCGCTTAATCCGCCACTGCCTCTGGGGAGGAATCTGGGCGTCAAAATTACTTCCATCGATTGAAATCGCCTATATGGTGCCGCAATAAAAAGTGATACCAGCTCCTGGGATATGTACTAGGTCTGCAAAGGTAGAAATACCAATCTGCAGCTCAATTAGAGAAAAAAATCCAAATTTCGTTGGATAGGTTTATATTAAATGAATGATTTGTACTTGTGACCTAAATTGAACAAAAAGTCACGAAGCGTCATGTTTTGACTTCTTGCGTACCACCATCTTTAGCAAAAGTGCAAAACCCAAAACAATAAATTATGTTCCGTCTGTTAACTAACAGGCTATGTCCAGATTTTAATCTTATAGTCTTCTTAATGAAATTTATACAGTTAGGAATCCCTTTTCAAAAAGAGTTTTTGAATTTCATTAGAAATTTTTCGTATTTTTTTTTAATAAACATGTTGTAAAGGCTCATTAGAAGATCCATTTGTTTTTGACAATCCAAAATATGTAAAATCATTTTTAACAAATGAGGCTTCTAAAACCACATTATCTTACGTTATTCAGAAAAAGAAGTTGTTCGTGTTTTAACATGAAAGTTTTTCAAAAGTTTTCGCAAGCATAATCTTGACCAATGCTTTTAGTCCGAGTGATAGAGCCACTCAGCTTTAACGAACCAAATACAGCAAGTATTGCTCAACAATAGCTTAGGACTCAATGCAGTGATTTTAGAACAGAAAAGTTCTGAGTATGCTTTTTCTTATATCCATTGAAGGCTTCTGTCTTGCTTGTTGAATATTTCACGATTGTTTTTAAAAAAGAAAATTACTTCCTCTGGCAGTTCGAGATACATTAAAAAGAAATTCTTGTAACGGCAGTCAGTAGGGTAAAAATCATGAAATGATCGATTATGAGTTTTTGATGTTTCTGAAATCTGTATTTCATTACCTTTCTAGGAATATAACATTTATGCCATATTTTCAATTAGAGCTATGTCAAAATGACTTTTAAAAAATCATCAACTGGCGGGCCACGCCCCCTTTTGACAGATATTTGCCTTTTAAATATCCTGAAACAATTGCAAAGCCTTCTTTTTGTTTATTCAAACGCAATTAACAGATAACAGTTGACTGTTCGAATAATGAAAGGATACTCATAAAACTTCAATGAAACATAACTTATATGTACACTGAAGTGAGCCTTTATAAATTTTCTCAAAATATTTTAACGTACAGCATTTATCGTAGAAAAAAAATTAAAATTTTCAAGAAATTCATAGTTATACATTATGTTGCATGGTTTTGAAAAAACTTAACAATATATTTGAAATATATCTTTTCAGTGTAAATATTAAAGTCTAATTAATATTCAGACAATATCTGAAGTCTTAATATTTAACAGTTTCTGAGAAAAATGCACATAGGTTTATGTGATAATATGCCGATATGTGATGGTTTTTGTCATTGATTGTGATATTGTTACATAGCATGATTTTGAAAAAACTTAACAATATATTTGAAATATCTCACTTCAGTATAAATATTAATTCTAATTAATATTCAGATAAAATCTGAAGTCTTAGTATTTAACAGTTTCTGAGAAATGTTTATGTTATGATATGCTGATATGCGACGATTTTTGTCGTTGCCCTTAAAGCTTGTTATACACATAAAATTACATAAATTTCATGTTTAGAAAGATAAAAACAGTTTTATTTTGGTTGTTTAAGAAATCATTTGATCATTTTAACAGTTATTGAGATCGAATACTTTTAGAAATACTGTTTGCATGTGAATATACAAAACATTAATGAAAACTTTCGAGAAATGCCGTATAATCACATATTTCCAAATCCTTACTTGTAAATATTAATACATTATTACAAGGCATTCATGATATTTAATTCTCACTTTTGATGTTTGTAATATATAACAGATGAAACCTCTTCAAAAATTGATACAGATTTTGAGAAAACTAGTGTAAATATTACATAACATCTCGTTAAACGAAAACTGAAAAATGCTATGTATGTATTTTCTGGGCAATTTAAGTAAAATAGGAAACAAAAAAGTCTTAAAATAAATATAATATAAACTAATATGTAATAAAATGAGACCAATACATGTCGTAATTCATAATTTTTGTGATGAAGTGACATTTCTCATATTAAAAATGCATTTATCTCAAAATCATAAATTTCAAACTACGTGTTTCTTTTTCTCAGAACCTATTCAAAGAAAGCACTTGCATTCTTCACTGAATATTACTGAATATGTAACTATAGATACTGAAGTGACCCTTCATTAAATTTCCCAATATATTTTTGTAAAAGTCAGTTATCGTGAAAAAAAATGACGATTTTCAAAAAATTCATGGTCATACGTTTACGTTGAAGGTTTTTCAAAAAACTATAGATTTGAAAAATCTCACTTCAGTATAAATAAAAAAAAAGTCTAATTAATATTCTGACACAATTTTAAGTCTATATATTTAATAGTCTCTGATAAAAAGGTATATAAAAATGCTCAATTTAACATTAGCGGGATAGGGGGTACCGACTACTCTTAAGGTATGTGACTACCCAAAATTCGGCATTTTGGTAAAAATTTTCGAATTTTTAAAAAAAAAATTTTTTATGTTTTTATTTTATAGCCCATACATTTAAGATTCCAAAAACATTCTATTTTTATTTCTACGATATTTAGAAGAAAAGTTATAGAATAATTAGTAAACGGAAATGGAGTTTACAAAACCGGAAGTAGATCCCAACACAAAACATTTTTAAGATATTGAATTGAAATTTTCAGAACATGTTTTATTTCGTTATATCTGTGTTATGAATCAAAATCTAATCTCTGCGTATATATTTATGTATACTTTATTGCTTTTTTTATGAAAAAAAATCATCAATTTTTTTAAAAAATTGTGTTTTTACATAAAATTTGGCATAATTAAAAAACTTTCAAAATTAATACAAATCTTTTAATTCCTAACACATATTAAAATGTTTTTCACGTACTGTGCAAATATTATTTGAATACATTTATTAGAATTTTGTGTAACTGCAATTTTTCCTCAAAATTTCACTAAAAACGACAATTGTTATCTATACTAATTAAAGAAAGAGTTTGTGTGTTTGTGTGTTTCAGCTGTTCCGGCGAAATTAAGCAACCCAGATGTATGAAACTTGGCATGTAGAAGCTATAGGTCGTTATGCTATTAACCTCGAAGAGTTTTTTTCGAAATTCACTTTAGATTTTTTTTAAATTCAATTTTAATGTGATTTTTCAGTTAAATGGAGATATGACGTCATCAGCCATGCCAAATCATAACTTTGCAAAAATTAATGTTTCGAGCTGTTTTGGGGGGAATTTTAACACATTTTATAGTAAATATACTTATTTATGGTTGTATTTATTCGTTTTTTTAACTCTTAGTGGAGGAATTACATTTGTTTTTCCAAAAAATCATCCTAAAAAAATATTTTTCCTAAATTTTATTTTTCTGATTGGCAACACTAATTTTACAACAGTAGATAACAGTTGGAAGATGCATTGGTTTTCCCGCTAAGCCTATTATGTATTATTTCAATAACTAAATTAAATTCGTTTAATATACACTTTTGTTTTACATATATTTTGAATGATTATTCCGAACCATTTCTGGGTTTAGATTTAATTTTGTTGTTTCTTTTTCAGCTTAAAAATTTCTGATTTGTGTGTAGTCAATCAATTGTATTTCTATTGTAATATCTGTTTTGGTATAAGGCAGCTTCACATTTATTATTCTTTTTTCATTTTGACCTTTACATGTATTCATTTGATTCTTATGTATTGTTTCTGGTTTTAGATTAAACTTTGTCATTTATCTTCCAGAATTTCTGATTTTTTTTTGTGGTCAGAGGTTTTATGGTATAATTTTTTTTTTACAGTAATTATAAATTGAATTGGTTTAATATGCATTTTTATGATTTTCAGTTGTTAATGTTGATTGTTTAGATGTTTGTTTAAATGTTGTAATTACTATTTTGGGTTAAGTGCCACGTTTATTTTATGAACTACCATTAGAGGTAATTATTTTCAATTGTTAATGTTGATTAATACGTTCTAAACAATGACCCAAGTATACGAGCTGTTGAATTTTAGGTATGATACATTCCCTTGCCAAGTTGTCCCAAATGATGGTGATGGCTCCTGTCTCTTCAGTTCAATTTCTTATTTGTTGTGTGCAATCCAGTATTATTGTTCGACGGCCTGTTCATTTATTATCAACAATTGTAATAGATTTAAGGTATTTATACTTGATCAGGAATTGAATAGCTACTCATCTGGCGAAGCGTTTAAAACTGCCATGTTGAACCCTATGACTTATTGCTCCGCTTCTGAGTTACAGACTGTCTGAACTCTGTTCTTTCGGTTTCCAGATTTTTCATAATTGATATCCCTTTGCTGTATTTTAGTGAGAATTTTCAAACTGTTAAAAACACGAGGTTCAGTGGCAAAAACTTGGAGTGGTGGACACTTTGATGCCTATGTGTTTGTTTCTTCTTATAATGAAGAATCGAAATTTTTGAAAGCAACACTTAAGTCATCAGAAACTCTTAAGCTGGGAAAAAAATGACTATCTAAAACCAGAAACAGTATAGAAGAATGAAATGTATACATGTAAAGGTCAAAATGAAAATAGAATAATAAACCTGACACAGCCTTAAATCAAAATAGGTACTACAATATGAATACAATTGACTACATACAAAATAAATCAAAAATTTTTAAGCTGAAAAGAAATGACAGAATTAAATTTAAACCCAGAAATGGTTCGGAATAATCATACCAAAAAATAAGATAAAACAATATATATTAAACTAATTTAGTTATTGAAAAAATATATAACAGGTTTAGATGGAAGACCGATGCATCTTCCTATCAGAATACAGTCTTAACCGTTTGGGTCCTAAGCAGTAATAATAAAGATTCTTGCATGTTTTTATATTAAACAAGATATCAATCATTGGCATGGCCAAGTAATTTTAGCGTGTTTTTCACATGTTGTATTTTACAATAATGCAACTAATGAACTTTTTACTAACAGAAAAGTTAGTACTATACTTAAAAAAAAAATTAATTTAAATATGATTCGGCTCATCTAGGGCACAAATGCCGAAAATCCGAGGTCAATCGGTTGCTTATTGGCTGAGAAAAAGGTACGACAAAATTTGCGTCCTAATAGCGCTTTTTTTACACTGTGAAAAACGCGCTAAAAAATTAGTCAGATTTTGGTGGATATAGTGTGATTTGCTTAGCGATAATTTGGCTGTGGTGATGCTAATACGTAAGAATACAAAGGGCTAATACAAGTTTTTATTTATGTATGAGGTTTTCTTTTTGTTAAACTGAAATTAGTGATACTATCAATATACAGTTGTACTTGGGCTATTTATAACGTGAAACTAAGTCATCACCTGATTATCAGTCACCGCAGTCAAAGTGGCTCTTTTTTTTCACCAAAATTTGATTTTTTCCATATAAGACACATAAGAATCTGTTATTTTGATATTGTGGTGCAAATTTTGCTGTGATAACGCCAATACTTAAGTACCCTTTTCCTTAATTGGCAGATTCCACATTTTTCCATTGTAACAAAAAAAAGTAGAAAAATGACACTCAAACTAATTGAGATCAACAGATTGTCAATATTGTGATTTTAAGTTAGAATTTCTATTCACGTATAAGATTTTGCTTATGGTAATTTCATCAAATCTGAATTTATTTATCTTTTGGTTTGAATTAATATTATAATTTCTATACTATGTGTAAGGTTACTTTTATATTTATTTGTTTCTTTAATTTCAATTTTAAACATTTAAGATTTTCTGTTATGTGTTTTTTTGTTGTTGTTCAAAACTGTTTATGGCAATTTTACCAAAATTAAGGCTTACTTTTCTGTTTTAGATAACGTTTTAATTTAAATGTTGTTATAATTCCTATTTCAGTGTCACAGTTTTATTTTTCTAAACTATCCTTTTCTTGCGTATCATTTTTGGTACAGTAATTATGTGATACAAAGACTCAAAAGTCTATTTTTCAGCCGAACAATAATTTGTGCGACCTTTTGTAAACAGAATCATAGATCATGATTACCTATTCATAACACAAATATCAAAAGGGTTTTTTTTACAATCAATGAAACTACACCTTCACTTCTTACCAGAATTTTTTTTTTTTTGTCATGTCCATTTGTTCACAAAAAAAAAAAAAAAAAAAAACATCTGTTAGAAAAATTATGGATGCGATTAAATGCTCAAAGTAATTTTCCTTCTGACAATCAGTTCTTCATGCTGATTGTATATATACATTTTTTACACATAAATGTTACATGTTTTACATATGTATGCCAATTTCTGTCGTTGAAGATAAATATTCATCCTTCCTAATAATTCTTCCTTCATCGGCATATTCAATATTTTGTTCAATGTAGAAAATATTGCTCAAATTTTGTATAACGGAAAGAAAATGACACTGAATTCAAACTAATTGCTATTAACATGTTGGTAATATCGTGAAGATAATGCTTCCTATTTATGAGATACCAGAATGTTTTTATGTATCGCTGTTTTTTGCCTTTTGGTCTCTATGACCGAAAAGAACTCATTTTTGTTTTAAATGAAAAAAAAAGCATTTTTTTTAACAAAAAACTATTTGCTGGAACTATGATAAGGTGACCTTGAAATAATGTTTTCATATTTTCTTTTGAATTCCATTTTGACCAGATTTTTCGTCATGATTTAACTTTGCTTCTGGCAATATTGCAAATCAGAAAACTGTTTCATTTGTGATCATAAAAATTTTTGCACAGAAAAAAGATGCACCTTGAAAAGATTTTCTCATATTTCCCTCTGGATTTCTTTAAAATTCAGTGTTGAAATGATTTTACGTCTCATGCTATCATGGTTTTAACGTTGCTTCTGATTATCTGTTCCTCACATAGTTTCTTGGAGATTATATGCATATTTTATTTTATACTGTCTATATAGGATATATATATTTCAATTATCATTATAGTTATTTATCATTGTATGTACTCATTCTTTTGCTCTTTGCAATCAAATAAAATTTTTAATAGCAATGTTGCAAAAAAGTATTGTTTCAATAATTAATTTTTTAGCAACATGGTTTATTATTTGTTTCATTCAGTACTGTTGTTCGTTCTGAACTATTTCAACGGGGACCTGTTTTAGGTAGATTTTGATTTTAGTTCATACTAATTAAATGTTTTTAGTATTTAATTACATCTAATACTGTATATTAGATGTATTACAGAGATGTTAGATAGTATTATATGAGGTATGGGTGCAATGCTAATTTAATTTTTTTTCAGTTGAAGGCTTCCTAATATTTCTTATTTATGATAGCTTTTGGTGAATCAGTTTATCAATAATTTTTTCTTTCGGTTCATCTCTATTGCAGGTTATTTCACCCATAGTTCCCTTAGCAGAAACTCA
The DNA here is from genome assembly GCA_019973975.1 of Trichonephila clavata. Taxonomy (NCBI): domain Eukaryota; kingdom Metazoa; phylum Arthropoda; class Arachnida; order Araneae; family Nephilidae; genus Trichonephila; species Trichonephila clavata. The sequence goes on from BMAO01000138.1 coordinate 26,836, forward strand.
TTACTGCTATCACTTTTCTGTAATTTTTATTTATATTTGCATTCATTCATATCTATTTACTCTTTAGCTTGATAATTTTTTCTTACGTTGAAATATTTGTTTTTGTTTAATTATTATTTACTTTGAGGCCAAATTGCAATTTGCTTAAAATTATTTCTAATGTGAACATTCATTTGAAAAAAATATTTTTAATTTTTGGTTATACTACTTTTTATACAGGGTTTTTACCATCACTAAAAATATTATAATTCTATAATAGATAAATTTTTGTTTTTAAAACTTAACCCGTGCGAAGAACGGGCATTTCAGCTAGTAGTCTATAAAACTCTCTAGAAAACAGCAAAAGTTTTTTTTTAAAAAGTCCGAATTAGTTAAACATGAAGCTGAAGAAATTTTGACCTATAAATATGGTGAGTTTAAAAAAATGCACAATTTTTTATACTGTATTGAAATCTTTAAATGCATTTTCTGAAAACTATATTTTTCAATTTTTTTTCTTCATGATAAAGTTTAATACAGGATTTCTTTTTATAAAATTGAATTGAATATTTCCGAAAATGTTTTATTTGTTTCATCTCCAGTGTAGACTATTATCTAATCTCTGTGTATATATTTAGGCATTTTATGAGAAAATAATATTAGTTTCTTGTAAAAAAAAATTGAGTTCTTGCATAAAAATTGGCATATTTCAAAAACTTTCAAAAGTATTACAAATCGTATAGCTCTAAGCACAGATAATGATATTATTTAGGTACTGTACAAATATTATTTGAACATATTAATTAAAAATTTCAATACCTGCCTTAGCGTAACTGCAATTTTTCACTAAAATTTCACTCAAAATTCCCAATATATCCAAAATTATTTTTAATTTTGGAGAAATAGTACTTGAATTCCTAATTTTATGCTCCATTTCAAATAAAAAAGTGTTTATTTAGTAGAAAATTTATATATTTCAAAAAAGTGCTCCGAAGGTAGTCACATACCATAAAAATGGCTGAAACAGAAACTTTATTCGATACTGGTAAATTTATATTGAGCTCTCTTTCAATATTTTATGTGTCAAATATAGTTTCGTGCTTACGTATTATCTTAAATCTACTGGCCTATTGAACAAAACTACACGAATTTTAAACACGTAATACGTTGTCGGGAATATATGGAGTGCGTAGTAAAAAAATACTGTATGAAAAATAATAAGTAATTATAAAATAAGTAATAATCATAGAAAGAAAAGCAACAACTAAATTTAATTAATTTTATTTTTCTTTTATTCTAAATTTTATGGTACTATTTTACTGATTGTAAATTATAATAATTTAATAACTTTATAATAGTAATAATTATATATATTATTATATTATTATTATTTACTTTTATTATTTAAGAATTCGGCACATCTTAGATTCGCATTTTTGTGTTCGAGGTTGACATATCAACACGAACGATTAGGCTTTGGATGGTGGCAAGCAGAGAAATATAAAATGAAGCACAATTCAGCTCCTACGACACGTGCGAGGTTTGAGTTCCCAATTATGCAAGTGATCTTGAAAGTTGGCATGGTTGGCGGTAATACGTTAAAACGGTTGAAAGAAGCGTCCGACATAAAATTTGAAAATCTTAATGAATCGAATAAAATCGATTCGTTAAAATATAACACAATGCACTGAAAAAAACAAAGAAACTTTTATTTAGTATTTTTTTTACTCATTTGGTAGATAATTTATTTCTAAAAAATTCCTTTCAACAACAAAAAAAAAACTAAAATTTAAAAAAAAAAACTAAAAATAATTTTGAAAAAGAAACAAAGATTAAATCAGTATTTTATCAAAATAGAAAATCAGGAATTTTTCAAAAAAAACGCAAACATTTAATGAGTATAAATTAAATGAATAATATTGTTTATTATTTATTTCTAAGATAAAGTATTTTCGAAAAATAGAAGGAAATAAATAATAAAATGGAAAAATTCCTTATTTGTTTCATAATTTTAAATAAACTTTATTGCTTAACAACAAATTCACAATTGTTTAGGTTTGTGAATATTACGATACTATAAATTTGATTGGAGCTACTTAAAACTCTTAAATGCTTACAATTCAGAATTCGGTCAAATACCAGACTGAATATGAGAATCACCATTTGAATACCATTTATCTGTTCTCAAAAATACGAAACGATTCCCAAAATACTTAATTAAAATGAAAAATTAATTATAATAAACAGATTAGAATGCATACATGCTATAGAAAATATGCATTTAAATAAAAGATTGATTTAAGATAAAAATTCAAAGAGAAAATAATGACAATAAAAACGAAAATGCTATCAAGAGATCCATTTATTTCATGAAAAAAATCAATTTAGATACAAATATAATTCTTCTATTTAGAAGAACAATAATAATTAGTCAATCGTCCTAAACATTAGCTATTTGTTTAATACCGTTGAAAAGTTAAAATATATGTTTTGCACATACGTAAAAACAGTATATTTTTGAATTTCTTTTTTAATATCTTTAATTTGATGATCAAGAAGTAAAATCAGTCATTGAAATTAGCATGACGTAGTATTTAAAAAACAAGTAAAATCATCCATACTTAGAAGCAGAATCTTGCAGAAAGTCAATAATGAAGAGAATGAATTAGATGCTTGAAATTGCAGAGCTGCCGATAAGAATGAAAATGCTTCATCTATACCTTTTAAACAAGAACCTTCATCATAAAGAAAAGTTCAGAGACAGTCTTGAATCTTTAAAATAGTTTTTCTAAAGTAAACCTTTCTTTTTTTTAATTTTTTAAGGCAGAGTGAGAAATATATTTCTTGCTCCAAAAGTTGATAAAAAATCTAACTAAAGAAATTTTAAAGTATTTACCTGCAATTAACCATTGTTTTAAAAAAAAGAGTTTTTAAAGCACCATCAGGAATGCTGTGTTCAGATAATTCGAGCATCTTCATTAGAATGGATTATTTATTTTTAAATTGTGTCATTATTTGCTTATTTTTATTATATCTCTTCCAGATGAGCACTGCGATTTTCTAAAAAAAATATTAAATTTTAAAATAATTTTTGTATTCTATAGGGCTTGTGTCGCCGGAACAATTTTTACATTTGAAACGGAATTTTTCAAAATAGAGTGATTTAAACATGACGGGACACAATCTTCCTGTAAACTCCTTGAAGCATGTGGCGCAGAGAAATTGATGCACTTTTTTATGAATTTTCAAACGTGAAGGTGTAAGATAAAGTGTCTCACAGAAAAAACATATAGGAGGCCACTGACCAGAATGCTCATCTGAATGATACAATAATCCAGATGCACTAGAAAAAATTTTACTACAGACTTTACAACGGAATTTAAGCACTTTTGTTGAATTCGTATTTGTCGCGAATCCCGTATTGAAGAATTCTTCGGAGTTTGCTGGCATTTCTGTTGAATTCACGTTTCTCTCGAATCCCATATTAAACGTTTTCCTTAGGTATGTTGGCGTTTCTGTTGATTTCATGTTCGCTGCTGGCGTTTGTGTTGAACTCGTGTTCGGTTTGAATCCCGTATTAAACGTTTTCCAGGAGTTTGCTGGCGTTTTTGTTAAATTTATGTTTGTCTTGAATCCTGTATTAAACGCTTCCCTGGAGTTTGATGGCATTTCTGTTAAATTCATGTTGATCTCAGATCCCGTACTAAACATCGCCCAGGGGTTTGCTGGCATTTCTATTGATGTCATATTCGGGTCGAATCCCGCATTAAATACTTCCCAGGATTTTGATGTCGTTTCTGTTGAACTCATGTTCGGTTTGAATCCCGTATTAAACGCACCCATGAAGTTTGATGGCGTTTCTGTTGAACTCATATTCGGCTCGAATCCAGTATTGAACGTCTCCCAGGGGTTCGCTCGCGTTTCTATATATATCATACTCGGCTCGAACCCCGTATTAAACACATCCATGAAGTTTAATGTAGTTTGTGTTGAACTCAAGTTCGGCTCGAATTCCGTATTGAACGTATTCCAGGGGTTTCCTGGCGTTTCTATTAATTTCATATTCGGCTTGAATCCCGTATTAAACGCTCCCCAGGAGTTTGAGGTCGTTTTTGTTGAACTCAAGTTCGGTTTGAATCCCGTATTTAACGCGTTCATGAAGTTTGATGGAGTTTCTGTTGAACTCATGTTTGGCTCGAATCCAGTTTTCAACGTTTTCCAGAAGTTTAATGGCATTTCTGTTGAATTCTCTATCGTATCCAATCCCGTACTAAACGTTTCCCCAATGCTTGATGGCGTTTCTTTTGTATTCATTTTCTTCCTCTTGTATCCATGACCAAATGTTTCCCGGCACTCCATGCAGGTGAACAAGGATGTTATTGCATGTACTTGGATGAGAGAACTTTCTGTTTCTTTGCAAGTACTTGCACAAAGAAAGCAAAAATAAGAGAACTCTTCTTCAGGGGTATGGATATTGCCTTCTGCCATATTACGCTGAAAATGCTAAATAAGTGTGATTCCTAAACTTTAATTTTCAAAGTGCTCTCAATAAGAATACATAGCGAACTTTTCGTATATAGTCACATATGAGCATTATGTTGCTAATTTATATACTATGTGTGATAATTGAAATGTTGCCAGTTTCTACTTCCGTATATCTATTAATTTCTCTAACTTCAGGTATTATAGTACTTAATATCATATAATACATGTAATTATGTGCATATATAATGATTATATGATAATATAAGGACCTGATATTGGTGGTTTTCGATTTCTTCCTAGCAAATTCACAATATTTATCGGGTAAAGTCAAAATTCGTTCAAACTTAAAAATGCATTAACAAAAAGGAAGAAATGAAGATAAGGATGTGCAGTTTGTTAGAAAGGGCTCACAAGAAAGTTGGAATTTTTTTTAATAACAAAACCGTTTTAGTTTAAAATTGCACCGGTAGCGGAGGATGGTATTCTGAAATACAACGTACAAGACAACAGTACTCTCCATTTTTTCCTGCAGTAACACTTGTTCAACATGACCTCCAGGACAATGTGAGGCACAACTAAAAAGGCTCATATTTTCTTTTAGTACAGAATGCAACATATATGAATGAATTGGAAAAACCTCATGAAAGATAGAATCTTTGAGAACAGCCAATGGAGAACGGGGATGAAGGGTTCGCAAGGGATATCGAATTGTCCTACAACCAGAAATTGACCGGAGTGAGTTCGAGTGCACATGCATGCAATCTTGCCACAACCTCTACCTTCACCAAAGTTAGTCGGTAGAAATAGTTTTACTGGAATGAAATAGTATGGAGGTATGCCATTCTCAAGAAGTTTATTACTCATAGCACACTTTTTTGATTTAATGCAAGCACGACTAAAAATATTTTTGCTGCTAAAAACAATCCGACTTTCTTGGCAGAAACAACCTGTAAAATGCACTTCTCTATCACCATTTTTTCCCTTTTTTATAAATTTTTAAAATTTAAACGAACTTTTGGCTCATCGTATACATGGACACCACGCATGGTGGTGTTTTCATCGTCATTTTGACTTGCGACTCAATTCAATCGCTTCCTTTTCATTTGTTACAAAGATGTAAAATCAGTTTTTTTTCGATTTTAAGATTTCACTTCATGTTTATTATTTAAGGATTATTTGATTGTTTATAAGCGTTCTCATTTTGGAAGCAACACAAGTGGGCACTCTGCCGTTTGGTCATGACCACGTAGTGACCCAGTGTGTTCCGGCAACTTAAGGTATCCGACTACCCTAAAATTGTGAATTTTGCCAAAAAAATGACAAAAATTTTTATGATTTTTTAGGCCATCTTATTAGTTTTATAAAAATACCAACTTTATCATTTTCCATTCGCTGGAACAAAAAGTACAAGTGTTTTAGTAAAAGCAGATGGCATTACTTTAGGCAAGATAAAAATATGTCATACATTAAAACGCGTTTTACTCGAAATGTGTTTTTTTTTTAAAATACTCAAACGGGGCCAGCGATTGCTCAAAAAGATTTGAAAATAATTAACTGAATTTGTTTGTGTACGTTCTGTTTTATAGTAGAAGTGTTTTAACCTTCAGATTTATTAATCGGGCTCTTTGGAACTCTCTCCACCTGAAAAATGGTATTTTATTTAGAAAATGGGAGTCTGACGACGGAAAAGCATTCAGGTGGCAATTAATACTCCCTAAGACAAGAGTATCTACAGTCCTAAACGAACTCCATGACAGTCCAACTGGAGGTCATTTTGGTGTTATGAAGACCCTACAAAGAGTTTGTGAGCGCTTCTACTGGAACTATGTGTGGAGTGATGTGGAGAAGTGGTGTTGCACATTTGATCCCGTTTCTGCTCGTAAAGGTCCCAGAAAATGCACTAGAGGAAGACTGCAGCTGTATAATGTGGAAGCGCTTTTAGAGCGAATAGCTTTTGACATCCTAGGCCCACTTCCAATATCATCAGATGGCAACAACAACATCCTGGTTGTCATGGACTGAGTGGCCTGAAGCGTATGGTATTCCCGACCCAGAGGCCGCGACTGTTGCAGAGGTTCTAGTTCAACACTGGATCTCAAGATATGGAGTTCCTCTACAACTGCACTCCGATCAAGGCAGAAACTTCGATTCTGCAGTTTGCAAGAGACTGTGTGAGATACTCGGCATCGACAAAACACGGACAACCGCTTTACATCCTCAGTCTGACGGCATGGTAGAGAGGTTCAATAGAACCATCCTGAACAGCCTCTCTCTCTCCTGGTATCCAATAATTAACAGAACTGGGACAAGAAACTGCCTCTTTTCCTACTTGCCTACAGGAGTGCCGTTCACGAGACCACCGGCTATTCCCCATCCCAGATGCTCTTCGGACGTGATCATCATCTGCCTGCAGATCTGCTGTTCGACCGGCCACCAGATGCTCCGTTGGCGCCTGAGGATTATGTCAAGAAACTCCAGGAAAGGCTGGAGATGCATCATCTGGCAAGGGTATGGAATCGACGTGGCTTCAGAGGAGATGGAGATCCGAAACGACGCAAGAGCATCCGGCCACGACTTTCACGAAGGCGACAAAGTGTGGCTATGGAATCCGAAACGTCGCAAAGGACTCTTTCCAAAGCTGCAGACCAACTGAGAAGGTCCTTGCACAGTCTTAAAAGACTGAATGACGTTGTGGTTCGGATACAACCGAAGGTAATATAAAACCGAAAGTAATACATTACAATAGGCTAGATGAAAAAAATCTTTAAGTTCTGACCATGGTCACTAATTATTTTGTAAATAATGTAAATTATTTTTCTTTTCTAATTACTTAGTTTTATTTCAGTGTTGTAATTTATGTTTGTAAATGTTCATGTATTTTGCAAAGTTTACAATGTTAAGGTAGTCGCATAACTTAAGGTATCCGACTGGTTGAGACAACTTTTTTTTTTAAAAAAAAGATATGGAAATTTTTTTTTTTGTTATTTTTAAATTTGTTTAGTGCATTTCAAGAAAAATGTGCTAAAATTAAAAAGAGAAAAAGAAATTATTATTACTAAAATGGGAAAAAATAGGTAAAAATTGACAAAAAATAGCATAAACGCGTCCCGTTCTGCACCAAAGGTTTATGATCAAATTTTCAATTTTTTCAATCTAATGTGTTGCTATATTATTCAATTTTGAAATGACCTTTAGGATAAGAGATATTTTCTTTTTTACAAAAACTAGAGCACTTTATCTCGGTTACTATATGAGAATGCTTAAAAAGACAGTGATTATATTCACATAAGGGACTGTAAATTTTGTAACAAAACAGTGATTGATAAATCTGAAGGTTAAAACAATTCTACTATTATACAGAACTTACAGAAAAAATTTCACAGTTAATTATGTTCAAAACTTTTTTAGCAATCGCTGACCCCGTTTGATTATTTTCAAACAATCACATTTCGAGTAAAACGCGTTTTAAAGTATGACATCTCTTGCGTAAGGTAATGGCATCTGCTTTTACTAAAACACTTGTAGTTTTTGTTCTAGTAAACGGAAAATGATAAACTGGGTATTTTTATAAAGCTAATAAAACGGCCCATAAATAAAATCATCAAAAAAATTTGTCAATTTTTGGCAAAATTCACAGTTTTAGGGTAGTCGGATACCTTAATAGTGAACAATCAACATATTTCGTTACTGTTGAAGCTTATAGACCGGAAAAAGAAGTTATTTAAGCAATAAAGAGTTGAATTAAGAAAATTGATATGAAGTAAAAAGGGTTTAAATCATCGTTCTAAACTTTGCAAGCCTAACTCTTCCCTCTGACAAAGTGATAATTGCGGATAAATTATTTTAGAAATAGAAAGAAAGAAGAAAATTGTATAAAGAATCTCAAACTTCACCTTCAGAAAAAGTTCTCTAGTTTAATGAAATTCATTTATTCTAAAATTGTAAAAAAAAACTATAAAAATTCACAAACATAAAAACGTTTGAAAAGGTACATATTTTTCTTTGAAAGTTCATAATGCGCAAATTATGATGGAAAAAATAGATTTTGAACGTATTTTACATTAAAACCTAATTAACAGACATGATCATGCTTGTACGAAGTTAGCATGGAGAAGTATTTTATTCCATGCATGAAACAAAATGTACTGGATACGTTAAAAAAAACCGAGTACTATAGTGGGTGTTAGATTCACTCGTGGGTTACCAGTAATTAGTAGTAAAATATTTTCTCTCTCTACTTTGGTTCTCTATGTAGCTAGCAATTCTTGGTTCGTCGGTCTTTTTAGAGAAATAGATGCACTTTAAATCTGTCGATTCTAAACGTTATAAATGCAGCGTACTATGCAATACAAGGTGGGATAAAACAATTCCCGGATTGCGAATGGCTTAGCCTAGAGGTTCCCAAACTTGTTTGTCTCATAGACAGACCCCTTGCCATGTTTTTCGGTTTCGGATAGACCCCTGCTAACAGCACCAGATTACTCATTAGGCGGAGTAGGCAATAGCCTACGTGCATTTTGAGGACCCACAAGAGCGTGTTCTGTTTTTTTTATTAGTGCTCCAAAAATAGGCTACATTTTGTTACATCTAACATTACATCTTATCATTTAGGCTACATCTAATTTTGTTAGTGCTCGGAATTTGACTGCCAAGGGGCCTCCATGTCGTTTAATCCGACACTACCTGTATACCTAATACTGATTTTTTGCAAATTTATCAACTTAAATGTGTTTTTAGCAAGTGGTACTACTACTTACTTTAAAAGAATTAAATTTCCAGCTGTAGGGAAGTATAGCATTTAAAACTTAAGAAGCACATGCTTTTTATTAATTAAATTAAAATTAAATTAACACATAATTTAACTGAATTACAAACAAATGCTTTTGAGGAGAGGGAAAAATCTGGAGCTTCAACAAAAAGTTTTCAACATTTAATATCAATTTAATCAGGCTTAACCTTAAATCTCCTTTTTTTTTTTTGTAAGTGTCTGGTTTATTTTTTTTTTTTTTTTTTTTTTTTTTTTTTGAGATAGGCAAACTCACTGAAGCAAGCTCTCATTACGAAAAGCAATTAAAAACTTTCTCATGATATTCCATAATTCACCAAAAATAGCATGAATGTCTTTTTAAAGGCTAAAATTGTGACATCCCTTTTTAAACTTAATTTTAATATTTTTGTGAGGTTCTGTTCTGATCAGTTAATATTGTAATCTTTTTTTTTTCAATGTGACTATATGAATTCATTGTCTACTGTGGTTATTACTGTAAAAATGCAGTCTCAACCCTAGTTTCAAAATCTAAGCAAAGGGCATTTAAATGCTGAATGTAGGGTAAAATGTCTTGATAAACTATCTGTGACAAATTGAGAAAATTTGTGACGTCCAATAGTATACTTCTTTAGTAAGCTAAAGAAACCCACTAAAGCATTCTGGAAAGAAACGCTCAAATGGTCCTTGTCTTAATAAAACTTATGCTGTCACCTGGTAACCGCAAATTAAACTAACTAAATTTAGTAAAAAAATCAGTTAAATTGGTAGAATCTGGTTCCCACTAGATCAATTTCTTTTAAAAAATAAAAGTCAAGATCAGGTTTAATGAGAGTCACAATCATAGACACCCTTTTGCACCTCATGAACCCCCAAATTATTTTTTTTGCTTGCATGGACCCCTTGCAGGTCGTCATAGACCCCTGGGGATCTATATAGACCACTTTGGGAATCACTGGCTTAGCGTAGGTTTGGTGTGAAGAAATGGAAAAATAGATGCACGTTATTCCATCACTCTAACAAGGTCAGTTTGTTTTTTATTCTTGTTTGAGAAAGAAATTGTTGTGTCGAAGTGCCGCGATCATGATAAACGAAAAATCAAGCTTTGAAACTCCACACGAAATTTTAAAAAAATTACAGCTGCATTTTTTTAATTGTTAAAAGAGTGTTTGGAGATAAATGTACGTCACATAGTCAAATTGTTGAATGACTAAAACGATTTTCGGAACATGGAGATGTTGCTGAAGATGAAGAAGGTTCTTAATGATCTGTTACATCAAAAACACGTGACGCTCATAGTTTTTGTTCGATATTAATGGCATCATCATGATTTAATGGGTGCCTGCAATTGCCCTGACAACAATACTGCATTAAGGTCCTGAAAAAGTATACAGAAAAAAAATGAGAAAGTAAAGTCAAGATCGGTAGAACAACAACACGTGGATTTTGCGCCAAGACAACACTTCAGTGCACAATGTGTTCTCTGTAAAACAGTTCTTGGTGAAAAATCACATAACTGTGCTCGAACATCCACCTTACTAACCAATTCTAGCACCATACGATTTCTACATTTTTTCTTAAAGAGAAAAATGTATTGGTGGGAATACATTTTCAGCCTGTAGGAGAGGTGAAGGTAAAAACGGCACACTTACTGAAGATGGTAGCACCTAATGAGCCGCAGAACTGGTTTAAACTGTGGAAAACTCGTATGTAGCTATGTATATATAGGGAAGTGGAGTAAGTTGAAGAGGATTAAAAGGTATTTCTACATTGTTTGCAATAAAGCTAATTTTTAAGACTAGTCCAATTATTTAATTGTAACTGTAGTACAGTGATTCCCAAAGTGGTCTATGAAAGCATACAGGGGCCCACATCAGCAAAAAATTACTTTCGGGGTCCATGAGTTGTAAAGGGGGGTATGCGATAGTGACTCGCATTAAACCCGATCACAACTTTAATTTTAAAAGAAAATTTATTCAAGTGGAAACCAGATTTACCAGTTTAACAGATATATTTACTAAATTTAACGAAGTTAATTTGCAGTTGCGGACCACCATTTCGGCGTTTCTTGTCATAATTAATATAAGGAGTATAATATTGGACGTCCCGAATTTTCCTAGTTTCTCAATATGTCTTTCTCCCTCTGCTAGGAAAAGGACTTTTTAACCATCGTTCAACCTTTAAATGCCCTTTATTCAGATTTTGAAACTAAGTTTGTAAATGCTTTGTCTGTATACGTGTTAATACTACAGTAGGCCATTAATTAATAGGGTCACATTGAAAAAAAAAATCATATTACAAGAGGAATTGATCGAAATAGGCACTAAGAAGATCTTAAAAGTAAAATTTAGAAACAAATATTAGCAATTTTAGAAACACCAGATTCATTTCTCCCATTAAAAGCATTTGTTTGTTGCCCAGTTACATTATGTAACAGTTATTTCAAATATTAAATAAATTTGAATTTAATTAATTAACATTTGTCTCGGGTTTTAAACTCTATACTTCTCTACAAATAGAAATTTAAATATTTCAAAATAAGTATAGGTCTATACCAGCTGTCAAAAAGACACTTAAGTAGATACATTTGCAAAAATTCATAATTAGGTAAGTAGGGGTCTACCCCAAACCAAAAAACATGATAAGGAGTCTAGGAGACAAAAAATTTAGGGAACCTCTGCTGTAGTACTTTAGATTGGCATATACCCAACGTAACCTCAACTGAAAAACTGAATTGGAATCATTTTTTCATACTTTCTATATATATATATTCCTCGTCGGGGTTGTACGATACAATTACACTCGATTTTTTTCTTATTTTTGATTTATTTGTAAGAATGCCCGAAAAATTGTATATTTATTTTCTTTCTCTTACCCATTAAGATTTCTTTTTATTTTTTTAAGCTTTGTTTATTGGTGTTAAGTGATTACGTATGTATATCGTGCAGTTAGCTTTAATTTGTATTATAGGCAATTACTGTGTACTCCTGTAAAAAATGTAAACTTTGTTCAATAAAGCCTGAACGCGAAGAAGTTGTCTCCCGGGGGATCAGTTTACGCTTCTATATCCCTTTTGGGTGAACTCGGTTCCCTTATCGATTCTTCTAATAGCCCTCTTGTTGATTTATAGGTGAAGTAATAAAAAAATTCATTAGTGTTTTGATTTAGATGTAAATTTTCAGTTTGGGATCAATCAGCAAAATAAGTGACACTGGTAGTTTTTGCAATTGAAACTTTCGGTGATTTAAAAATGTATTTTACATCTCCTTTTTCGGACTTTCATCTAAAATGGCAAACTTTAATTTACTTTTCAACATTTTTTCAGAATCCCTTGCACCTGACCTTTAAAAAGAAATGACGAATATGCAATGGATCTATATTTTTTACAAAACATTATTTTAACTCATTCTCAAGAGCATTCAACTCGCACAGTTTAAACATCGGCATTAATTTACTCTCGCGGCTTTTTCACGTTTTCAGATATATGTATGAGAAAACATGTGCTCAAAATGAGATGTACGAGAAATATTTCCTGCTCACGTTAATAGATTATTGAAAGTGGGTACTTATAACTTCCCATTGCTTCATATCTGAATACCTCAGGGACATCTTAAGGCATGGGCCAACTGCGCCCGAGCCCAGGGCCTCACAATCGATGGGGACTCGTTCTGTTCTCGACTCTTGTCATAATAAGATCATGATCCGAATAATTTAAATAGTCATATATTATTCCCGTGCTTATTCTCCTAAAAACTGGTAATTTCACACTGCATGTGTTCATTGGCAAAAATGGTAAAACTGCATTATTATGGGATGACCATTGTCCATGTCTAAGAGTAAGCCTAATATATAAACACCCATTCAACTCATTTAGTTCAAATGCGGCCATCGGCCGAGAAGGTTTGAGCCTAGGTTTTGGAGATTGTGAGTCGTAAACTATAAATTTGTTTCAAATTACCGTTTGAACGAGTATATAATAGAGCATGCTATACAGGGTGTTCCGAAAAAACGTGGACAAAATGACAAGGCAGATCAGTCATACAACAAGGATCAAAGATCGCATAGGAACATGGGGTCGTAAACGCCTATAGAGGGCGCTAGAACCACGAGAAGGCGTTGCGGTGCTGACACGAGCCGAGCAAAAGGAGGTTGAATTCATTCGAGTCGTGGATGCGTTGGGCGTAATATGGCTAGTTACACGCACTGCGAATTGGTTGACATGCATTTAGTTTACGGCATGGCCAACTGCAATGGACGAGAAGCCTCGCGAATGTATCGTCAAAAATATCCTAGTAGAAAGATGCCTAGCCGCTCATTCTTTGCCACTATTCACCGAAGATTGTGTGAAACCGGCTCGTTAGACGTGCACAAGCCAGATTCAGGTCGCCAACGAATATCTCGGACAGTTGATGCTGAAGAAAGAGTTGTCCACGCACTTCAGCGTAATCCTTCAATAAGTATACGAGTTGTATCCCGAGAGACCCATATTCCCCAAACTATCGTCTGGCGCATTGTACACGACGAAGGACTTTACCCATATCATTTACAACGCGTCCAGGCACTTCAACCGGGAGACTACAGCAGTCGTATGGATTTTGCGCGGTGGTATCTGCAAGAAAAGGCTGCCGACCGACATTTCGCTGCAAGTGTTCTGTTCACGGATGAGGCTGCATTCTCATTAGAGGGTGTGATGAATTGTCACAACTTGCATAGGTGGGCAGATGAAAACCCGCATGCTACACGTCCGCACGCCAAACAACGAAGATTTTCCGTTAACGTGTGGGCTGGCATTGTAGGAGACTGTGTACTTGGTCCGTACATTCTACTAGACAGACTGAACAGTCCCACGTATCTAACATTCTTGCAAGAGGTTCTGCCAGACATGCTGAATACTAATATTCCGATGCCTATTCGTCGATGCATTAAATTTCAACACGATGGCGCTCCCGCATATTTCAGTAGAGACGTCAGAGCACCATCTGCAGGCTACTTTTCCTGGCGGCTGGATTGGTCGCGGTGGACCAATTGCATGGCCACCACTATCACCAGACCTGTCTCCCGTGGATTTCTTCTTATGGGGCTTTTTAAAAGGACTTGTGTATGAAACACCTGTTGAAACGCCAGAAGACTTGGTAGGAAGAATCGTTGAGGGCAGCTGGATGTGTTCGAGATACACTTGGTATCTTTGAGAAGGTGCGAAATTCCATGGAACGTCGATGCCAGGCATGTCTCGATGCATCTGGTAAACATTTTGAGCACCTCCTGTAGACACAACATTTGGCATGCATAAGTCGCAAGTGTGTAGGTAATTATAAATAAAATGATCTGTAATGATTTTGTTTCTTCTCTTTGTGTTATGTATTATTTTTGACGCCCTTTAGCGGCTCCGCATCACAGTTGCGACCCCATGTTCCTATGCAATTTTTTTATCTTTGTTGTATGTCTGATCTGCCATGTCATTTTGTCCACGTTTTTTCGGAACACCCTGTATACTGTCTACTTTTAAAGATCTCAGGTAAGCCTACTTTTGCATAGGGGTTCAAGGCCTAAAAAATTGTAAAAATTTCTCTGGGCCCAGGCCCTCAAAGTGTCTTAAGACAACCCTGATCACGCTACGATCAATTGTTTACCTTATTTCGATCATTGAAACAACTGAAATGGATACGAGCAATATTATTTTCTCATTCATCCATATATTCTGAGTCGCCCTGGTGGGATAGTGATTCATGACGCTGATTGCTGTACCGAAAAGGCAAGGTTAGAATACTTTAAAAAGTATTCATATTTGTAAATGCTTTGTGCCTATCAGGAATAAGGGCACTTTCAATATTCGTCAAGCTGAAACTTCTCTCAAAGGATTGGTGGCACCGATAGGAAAATGGGAGACTCCCAGACGTATTTATCCTGAAAATTTGGATCGGAAAAAAGCGAAATAATACTCTATCTTGCATGTAGGGCAAGGCTGTGGGCAGTTCGTTAGAAGTCATTTTGTGCCCCTTGTCACGACGGATTTCGTGGACTTAATCTGATGTATGCGTCGTTCGGGTAGGATAAGTAACATGTTCAACTTTAAAATATATATGTTAATATATTCTTTCTTAATTAGTATGTGGGACTTATGTGTATTCAAAATTTTACAATGCTTTCAATTTACCCTTTTGGGGCCTGACCGATAAAAAAAAACTCGAGCTGGTGTTAGTAGGGGTAAGGTAGCACAGTTTGGGGGACCATGCTGTAGGGAGGATTCCATTTCAAAGACCATAAGGTTTTTAGAAGTAATCTTTCAAAATTATGAAACGAAAACAACTTATTATCTCTTAGACTGATATAACTTGAAAACCTTTCATTTTTATTAAGATGCACAGTTCGAAATTCGCCTAATCCCGATGCACAATTATCTTGAGCCCATTAGTGTTATTTTCAATATCAGATGGAAGGTCACTTCAAAAAAGTTACATTTTGGATCTTATTCGAAAATGCTCCTCTCTATGACACTGAGTCATTAGCCGCGATAGCCCAGTGGTCAAGATCACGGACTCGTGGCTGGCGTGTCATTAACTCCAGGCTAGTACCACTGTCAAGACCTCAAATGTCCACCTGTTGATACGGTGTGGTAGTTAAAAGAGGAAGGTGCCAGCTCAGATGTCGCCCTCGTCAATTGACCATAATAAAACAATTACGAGGTTCGTCGCCAAAAGCCCTCGAGTTTAGCTGAACAGTGCGACGTTAGTATTCACTCACTCAACGGACCCGGAGTTTCTAACTCCCCTTCTTGTATGATAGAATCTTACATAACGCCACAAGGGTAAAGACCGAATTCTCTTTTCAGATTTGTGCACAAATTATTGAGAAACCATTAATTAAAAAGGATGGTTTCGAAATATTCGACATTTAAAAGCGTTACAAAATATAATGAAGAAAAAATTCCACGAAACAATTAATATAAAGTAACAATATTTTTACAGCGGGCCCTTTTCTCCAGACTAATCACAAAAAATGGAAAATCTTACAAAGTTTCAACCAAATACTATTATGGTTAATTTTTAAGAATAAAATACTATAGTTTGACGTGGTTTCATCTCCCAATAAAGGGCGAAGATAATTTCAAGCGCTAATGAAATAGCGTTTGACAAGAAAAATTTAATCAAATCAAAGAAAAAGAGATCGTGGGCAAAAAGTTTAACAAAAATAAATTGGCAACTCTCATTTTTCTTATAAAAGCTGACTGTTAGAAAAGATCTAAGTAGTTCAGATACTTTTCTGTACGAATTCACTGAAAGACGATTTTATCGGCAGAATATTTCAAACCTCCGAAAAACATGTTACATAGTGAAGATTCATCGATCCAAGAACAAAACGAGTATATCTGCAATCAATGTACAGAAAAGTGTGGGAAAAGTTCCTCGAAACACATCTTGGTTTCTTCTGCAGAATACGACTTAAGGTGTAAAATCTGCAACAAATTCTTCAATACGTCATTCGTAACGAAAAAGGAAAAAAAGTTACATAAATGCAAAATATGTAAGGAAGTGTTTGAAAATTTTTCTCAGTTAAAACGTCATTCTTATACACACAATAACCAATGGCCGTATCGATGCTCAGTGTGCGAAAAGGGGTTCGCATTTTCAAGTGATTTGCGTAGGCATATGTCTGCACACAATGAAAATCGAGCTTTTCAATGTATTAAATGTGATTTGAAGTATAAGTATAAATGTGGTCTGATAAATCACAGTCAACACCATTCTGGGATATTTAAGTGGAACTGTGGAATATGCTCAATAGGGTTTGCTTACGAATCTGAATTAAAAGTTCACATGCTTTACCACAAAGAAGAAAAGGGTTTTGTATGCAATGATTGTGGTCTGGCGTTTAAATCCAAAGGTACACTGACAAGGCATAGTCAAATCAAACATTCAGAGAAATATAAATATAAGTGTGATATGTGCTCGAGAGGTTTTATTTCGAAATCAAGTTTAGAAAATCACGAACATCGCTGTCATTCGAGCAATCAGATTCTGAAAGGCAATTTACAAAACAAATGTAAATGTAAATTGTGTTTAACAAAATTTGCAAATGAACGCGATTTTGAAATTCACCCGTGTTTTCCCTTAAAAGAAACATATTACGAAAAGATTGAGCTTCCCTCAACTTCTGATCAAAGAACAATTTCCGATGATCACCACTCGGAAGAAACTACAAGTGTTCCATTTCGGTGTGACGTGTGTGGTTTTATTTACGCTACTAGTTTAGAACTTAAACGTCACAAGCAATTAAGCCTTCGGATAGAACGAGGGATTCTGAAGAAAAACGAAAACAGGAAGGAACAAGGGACTATTTCTGATGGTCACCATTCCGAAGAAAATATGCAATACCCAATTCAGTGCGATTTGGGTAGTTCTGTTACCATTTCTGATTTTGAACTTGGAATGCACAAAAAAATATTTCATGGGATAGAACGAGGGCCAGTTTGAAAAAATATTTAAAATAACTTTTAAAGAAAGTAAAATTATTGCAATATATATCTTCGGAACCTAATTACAATGTTGCCTTCAATAATTCTTCCTCAAATAGAGCTCCAATTCTTTGAGTACTTATTGCTTCTCACAAAAATCAATTTTTTGGGATACAGTTGAAATATATTTAATATTTTATTCATTTAGAGGTAGTACATTAACCACAGCTCTTACTTTTAAACTGCGACAAAGTGTTCTGGAATCAGCTAGCCCGGTTTCAATACAAATTCAGGTTATCATATTTAGACTCTTGCTTATGGCATATGTTTTAATGCGTTTTATTTGATGACCAGTTTTTTTAAATAAATGCTTCTATTTTTTTACTTATTCTGAATAAAGTATTAATTTAGTGAATATTGTTGCTATTAGATTTACTTATAGACTTTCAATATTATTTCACATTTTTATTCGAGAAAGTTCCAGGTATTTTTAAACAGAAAAGAAACGTGTATGCTTAAATGTGAATGTTTAGTTTGATTTTAAAATTTTATTTCGAAGAACTTAGAATAGCTTGTTTCTTGAGCATTTACGTTTTTCCAATATTTCTTGCCATTTATATTTTAAGAGATTCTGAACTGAGCTTAAGACATTGTTTAGTTTTTTAAATAATGACAATTATTAATATTACATTTTAACTTTTTAGAAAATTACGGGTAATAAAAACGAAGGTTATTGACTTTTTTATATGACTGACTTTTTAAAAATTTTTTTAGAATATTTCAAACTGATGTATTAGAAAGTTTAAATAAATTTTCAGTTTTTTGTGCTTTTTACGAAAATGAATTGATTTTACATAATTGTAACTGAAGTTTAAAATATTAAGAATAAAAGTATATTTTAAGGTTTTCGTAATAATTTTGATTAATTGACCTAAAGAGAATTCATTTTAATAACTGTGAACAATGTACTGTTTTTAATATATCCAACAAATTTTCCACTAGTTACTCTGTAAAGCATTGATATTTTTTATAGATACAGTATAGTTTTATTTAATATATATCTTCTACTGACTATACTCGAATCCAAATTCTTTCGTCAAAATAACCTTTCTCTCTCTTTATAATCAATATACAGCTTTATAATAATTCAACTTAAAATTAGTTGACAAAATTATATTTTATAAATTTCTTTTCTTTTCTTTTCTTTATCATTAATTATTTAAATTAGTTTCTTTTTAATTTTTTACATTAAATATTCAATTTAAACACTATTTTTCAAAATTCTTACGTAGAGTGAATAAAACGGGAATTTTTGACATTTAATAACTGTATATTTTTGCCATTTTAATTTAATTGAAAGCACAACATAAAGACATTTTTAGTAAGGATTTATTTTTTATTGATAAAATGCCTTTAATAAATGTTATCTCCTATGCAAAATTAATAAGTAAAAATAAAATAAATATAGACTATAAAAGAAAGCAAATATATTTGAAAATGTTTAAGCATATTAGGTTTTCAAAAATTTCATATAATTTAAGCATTTTATCCGTTGCACATGTCTTTTTCGCACATATTATCGTTTCCAACTGTTCGGCATTTTATTTGATTTTTCATTTACGTTGCATTCTGCAGCACCACGGAAGCTCTGGACGACATATATTATAATTTTTAACCATAATTGGATGTTTAAAAATCGCCTTGACCTTTCTTCATTTATTTGCTTTTGGTAATTAATATACTGAATTTTTCTGTCTTTTAATTTTGTGTATTAACTGCTGAGGAAGGAGAGCTATTCACAAACGATATTTCATGACATATGTAGACCAAATAAATGCTTGAATTCACATTTTTTGTTGAAAGGAATAATGATTCACGTAAATTGATCAATTCACTCAGACATGAATAATGAAAACTGTTTTGTTAAAAAATTTCATTTAAAATATTCGAGAAGATATTTTATGCAAACTATTATTTCAAGTGCAAGAATGAGAAAGTTTTGGCAAGCACACAGTTTTCGTGTTTAACATGACATAATGTCATATAACTTAGTTGACCTAATTGGAAGGGGGAAAAAAGGGGATACAATCTTACAAATAATTCGGATCAGTGCTCTCATAAATACGCTGGCATTTCAATTAGAGAAGAAAAGTAATTTATCACTCTAAGAATTTTTTTGTTGATAGAATCCAACTACATTCAGAACTGTGATTTTGCAAAAACGTAGAAAAGAAGTACTTTATAATATTTGGGATTATTTAGATTATAATACACGTATAAAATTGTTTTAATCATGTTACTACTATAAGAATTATTTAAAAGTAGTATTTTGGCAAAAAGATGAACTAAGAATAACCTACTTTTTAAAACATGCTTTTTTTATGAAAATGCTTTGTAATAGTAATAAATTGCTTATTAATAGCTTAAACACTTCAAAGGATTTGAACTAGGAGTTTTGAAAAAATTCACATTATTTTCAGTGTTGCTAACAATTCAAATGATTATCGATGGTTTTGTTGATTTTTTTTCTTTTTTATTTATTAAACTATGGATAAATTTATTTCTAAGGCATGTGTCTCAAAAATCCTAGTTCAGGCACTATACAGAGTTTTGATCAATATATAAGCAAAATATTATTGTTCTAGAATCTCATTTTCCATAAATGCCGATGAATTGGAAATAGATCATTCTACGTTATTTTCTTGTCAAAATACTGCATATAAATAGAATTTTCTCCTAATAATACTCTTAGAACAATTTCATTCGTGTATTTATTTCTCAGTGAAACTAAATATTAGGAAAAATATCCGTTTCTGTGCTTCTGCGAAATCAAGGTTCTGAACACGTTGTCGGTACCCTAAATATCTTCGCACTAAAGCAAAAACCCGTGCATTATTTCTTTTTTTGATATATTCCTGACTCATATATGCATATTAAATTTCATAAAAAGATTAAATGTTGAAAATATTTCTATACATTAATACGAAATATCATTTTTTCAATATTATTATTACTTTGTATAAAAAAAAAATTACGCAAATTTTTTTTATGCTTCCGTTATACACCTGATTCTGAATGTTTTCGAAAATAAAGGGGGGTGGGGAGGCTAAAAGATATTTTTTCACTTGGAGCCAACGTTGCTTTTGAGCAGTGGTCTTCAAACTTTTATACGGAAACCGTAGAGCTTTAAAGATGTCTTCAGGAAACTTCTTCCTCCCATAGAATTGAAGAATATATCTTTAAATAGCATTTAAAGTAGATCAACATATTAAAGGCTCTTAACGGAACGAGACAATTATAAAAAAAAAGTATTGCTTTCGTTGTTAATAAATTTCAATGTAATTTTTTAATATCATGAACTCAAATTTTATGACATTAATTTTTATAACTCAAATTCACCTACTGCCGCCCATCCGGTATAGTGGTGAGTGAAGCTGACTACGGTGCCGTGCGGACTGGGTTCGAATCCCGGAGAAGGCATTAGATGTTTGTGTTGTAATCCTTTCTTCTGTCTGAGTTGTATGCCCCCGTGTTATACATTGCGTGGTGCACGGGGTTTATAAATGTAGAGGTGTATTTTACTTATACAAGTGGCTTTTCTTTTGGTGTCTAGGGGTGAGTTATACTATATCCAGGATCTTGAAATTCAAAGAAACAAACTGGTTAGGATAAAATTACTGTTTAATTAAACATTAGATTGATTTCCGATTAAATACTGGTTTACAACATGAGCTATTTCAAGGAGCATACACTCAATTGTCGCTAAGCCTATCGTTTACCACGTTGAACGAAACGTGACCTCGTGCCTGTAAAACCGGAGTCTGTCTCCCGCACGTCTGCCACGCTCTCCGTCGCTCTCGTTTCTACCTAAAAAACCCACCATTCCGGGGTGATGACCTATATATTTGCTGGTAGCGCCATCTATTGGTGAGGTTGTAACCTCACTGAAAGGAATATTTTATATCCCTAATACCTTAAATCATACATAAATGTTAAACAAAACAAAACAAATCACCTAACCACGCATTATATTCACTTAAATATGTGCTAGCGCTTTTTTACACAAACTTTCGAAGTCTAGATCTATCGAAATTATATATTGTTGCATTTCAAATTATGCTAATAATTTGCTTTCTTTTTTAGATTTTGGGCCACGCTTGTTGAGAATATATTTCACTTAAATATAATGCTCTGAATACCATTAAAATGTATAGATTTGTGTGAGAAATCCTCTGCATTTTGTTTGTGTTTGCAACCTAAAACTTAATAGCTGTGTTTTCTTAAATTTAGAATTTAAAGGGTCACAGTACGATTCAATTGCCAAAAATTGGTCAAAAAATCAAATTTAATTGTTTTAGCTTAAATTATTATTTATATACTTTTCTATAATCAGACAAAATTTGAAAGCTCTTACGTTAAAAAACACAGAATTATGATAGTTTTTGCGTTCTATTTCATTCACATCCCTATGGCAAATCCAAATTTTAAACTTACTTATCTCGGAAAAATAAAATAACTATTTTGTGTTCATTTAAAATGTTAAGGCTTTTTTTTTTATTGTGCTTAATGATTTGACTTTTTTTTACCTATTGATAATAGTACATGTAACAAAAGTTGGTATGCATTTTTGAAACAAAGCAACACTTATTTTTTTAAAAATAATTAAACTCGGAATTTGTGCATTTTTTAAGGAATTTTCAAGAAGCATTCATAAAAAGATGTATTGTACAAATACTAATCATGCTATCACAAAACCCATACCAACTTTTGTTACGCATAGATTGACGTACATGTAAATCAAATTTCGTGTGTGTACCTATAGTTTTGTAGGATGAATGGCCTTTTAAAATCACTTCACAAATTTTAATTTTTTTTTCCTTAAATAATTAAATGTTTAGCCTTTTATGAAATTTCGAGCAAAAAATCTGCTTTACATAGTATACACCACATAGAAAACTACCAAAAATATTTTGAAAATCCTTAAATTAAAATTTTTGCTTAAATCGTACCATGTCCCTTTAAAGCCATATCTGTTAATATGTCGATAAGTTCTCCCCCCTCCTTCATAGGGCTTATTTCCGTCGATGAAAACTGGTACATTTTTCATTAGAAAATGTAGTTTTGCAAAAAAAAAAAAAAAAAAACATTGTATTAACGATTATAAAATCATTTTTGGAATCTGGGGTGAAAAACAGTCTAATAAGAACGTCCTATGAAGAAAAGACGTTTCAATATTTTTTATTATATTATGATAAAAGGTATATTACAAACTAAAATTATATAATTAATGAGAGAATTTCGGTTTTAATGAGCAGGATGAATTTTCATAGAAAGTGTGATTCTACACTGCTGGCCACCGTAAATGCAACACAAAGAAAGAGAAGAGATAGCGCAACAAAGATTATTTTGTAGATAACATGTTGACCAAGTATCAAATGATTAAATTTATAGACTTCTGTGAAGTGTAGTTCCTGCCAGAATCAGTAGATACAGTAGCCGACATTGTTGGAGATCACCGCTGCCTCACGCCTCGGCATTGATTCAAAGAGACTTTGGATGTGTTCTTGGGGTACAGCAGACCTAGAAGCTTCCACACGTTGCCAAAGTTGATATGGTGTGGCAGCGGGGGGGGGGTAATCTGGGTCAATCATTGAGCAACCATGGACCACATGTTTTCTATCGACGAAAGATCCGGAGAGCGAGCCGGCCAGGGAAGCAATTCAATCTGGTGATTGACGAAGAACCTTTGGACAATGCGTGCCAAGTGTGGTCGCGCATTATCCTGTTGAAATATGGCTGTGGCCAAGCCCTGAAGGTAAGGAAGGACAACTGGCTCCAACATCTCGGAGATGTATCGCTGGCTGTTTAAAGTACCGGCAATGCGTACTAGAGCAGTGCGAGAGTGATATCCAATACCAGCCCATACCATAATACCCAGTGAAGGACCAGTGTGGCGGTGCATAACGCAGCTGTTCAGCATCCTCTCTCCACGGTGTCTCCAGACTCGAATCCGACCATCGTGGTGTTGCAGACAGATGCGTGACTCGTCAGTAAAGATAACTTCATTCCATTCTGCCGCCCACATCCTTCTTTCATCGCACCACTGGCAGCGGAGACGTCTGTGGTTCTGCGTCAAGGGTATAACCAACTAATGTACGTCTTGTGGACAGACCACTCTGCTGTAAACGGCGTCGAATGGTACACGCAGACACTGAATGATGCGTTACAGTCTCAATGTGCTGTGTTATGGTTCGTGATGTGACTGAGAAATCCGTTACTGCCATGCGCACAATTTGCATGTCCTCACGCGAAGTGGTGCACTGAGGTGGATGTGATCGACCACGTCGGTCCGTTGTACCCTCCTGCATCCAACGGTCACATGTCCGCAGTACAGTGGTTTGGTTTCGTCCAACACGACTACCGATTTTCCTGAAAGATAATCCACAATCTCGGTAGGCCACTATCCTTCTTCTGTCGAACTCGGATACTTGATCAAAAGCTGATCGCTGTTTTCTACGAGACATAACTGATCATTTTTTTGAAAAAAACCACAATTGCCGAAATTGAAATCGTCGAAATATCCAAGCCTTAAATAGCGCTTTGAGGTGGCGCCATAAATATGTGTGTCTGTGCTGAAATTCTAATCATGTGCATATATCACCTCCGCTAATGCATGTTGTAAATTTCATGTTATTTGCGTGCTTCCTTCAGGGTATTGCATTTACGGTGGCCAGCAGTTTATGGTGCTTTCATATTTATAGTTTTTCTTTTCGAATTTTTATTATGACCTGTGGAACACCCGGGTATACGTCGTTGGAGCCCAGGTTCCTTGGAACTCTCTTTGAAGACCACTGCTAAAGAATGGCACAATTTGAGATGAAGATGGAAACCTTCTAGAGTTGTCAAGTGGCACCCTTAATATGGTACATAATTGTCTTATTTTCTACGCTAAACTGCATAAAAATATTAAACCTTTTTTTCAGGGGTGGTGAACCTTTATGGATCAAAGTGCCTTTTTTTCTAAAGAAATGTTTATTGAGGTATACACGTGCAGTCAAATAATTGTTACTTGTAATTATTGGGAAAATAATAACGGTAAATACTAACAACTTAAATCCCCCCATTTACTACGAAAACGTACATTTTGCCCTGTACAAACAGTAGCAACTTTTTGAGGTTAAATTAAAGTAACATGAGTGTGACTTCTGTTGTGGCAGATTAGATGACCAAAATAACTTATGTTAGGATTGTAAGTTGTTACTTTTAGCAGAATGCATGCTGAATTGGAGTCATGAGCCAAACGGTTTCTAAGCAGTCTTGAATGTTCTTCATCTGTGAAAATATTGACTCTCTTGCAGAGAGAGATGAAAATATGAAAATAGCTTCTTCAAACAGTTAAGGTACTTAGAATCGAATTTCATTTTCCCTAAAATTTCGTTACTGGCATTTTTACATATATTGCTTCTTAATCATTGTATTTCAATCAATTCCTTGTTTCAATAAATTTTGAATTATTATTGAACTAGACTGAAATCAATCAGTTGCATTTAAACTCTTCAACTTCCAACCAATTGCATTGAGACAATTTCAGTTTAACAAGTTTAGTCACATCAGGGTAAAAAATAAACTTGTTCGTTTCCGATAATTCTTTGAACTGAGAAAATCTGGCTGAAAATTCCTCGATTGCAGAAAAAAGTTCTTCAGTAGATTTTTCTTCGTCTGGTTTCGCACGTAGATCCAAATTTTGGATATTTTCTTTAAAATTTGGGAAGTACTTGCAGATTTTTGTAATAATAATTACAAACACAATAATAAACGAGTGTGCTCCTCGCCGCTTCGCGATCGATCACTCGCGTTTGTTCCTAATACTACGTAGTGAACTTTGTTATTTTGAACTAAAATGCAAATTGCTTTAATTGGTAATGTGCCCAAAATATTGTGTCGCAAGCTTTCAATGGTACACTTGTCATTGGTTCGCCATCCCTGCTGTATAACATTTAACGTTCAAGAGCTAAATTGTTCCACAGATTAGGTTAATTTACAAGAAATTTTAATCCACATGAATTAAATCGGCAACAGAAGGACTAAAACGCTAATTTTTCTACGCCTTTAGTGAAAATGTTTGAAACAAAACAATAAATTATTGACTAACATATATGTGCAGAATTTCACCTTTCAAATGGTTTCTCCTCCCTACATTCAGAGCACCCTCTTCCTCTGGTCTTCCTTGCCAGTTTTGCTTCGAGCGGTATTTTCCCTTAGCACTCTAACTATTTTCCCTTTCTCTGCTTTTGATCTTTGGAGAGTCTTTCCATTATCTTCCACCTATGAACACGCCGGGTTCCTCACTGGGAACATGTAGTCGTAAGAAAGTGATAGTGGCATGATTTGGCAACTCTTGTTCAATTGTTGCCTTTCAGCAGTGTTTCTCAAACTTTCACTATAGTCGACCCAATTTTCAATCATAATTTTTATTGCGCCCGCCTTATACAATAATAATGTATTGAATTTAATAGTATTGCATTTGGTGCTAAAGTTACAATATGATTTTAATTATAAACCGTACAAATTAACAAAATAAGTATTAAATTTTGTATATGTTTATTTTAAATAATATATATTGTAAGCAAATTGCTTTTAAGTACATAACATAATTATTATGTTATTTTTTTTTTCCTTTTGCTATCTTTTAAATGGGAGCAGATTGCAAAATGATATTTAATTAAAGATATTTTTCCTCCATCATCCATTTTTAAAAGTAGAAATGTCATTAGAAAAATCGTCTAAGATGTCTATGTTACTCTACATCATATCCAGCACATCTAGCTTTCTCGCGTACGTCTGCATGAGTTTGGGCAACTTATCGGACGTCTGTGCAAAACATGTAAAAATACTATACCTCGTAGATTTCCAGTTAGTCTTGGTCGACTCGTTACTTCTATAGCTATACCATTAATGTACATTTTATAATTTGCTCTTTAGTTGTAATTCACAGTACTAAGTATTTATGGCGGTAGATTAGCAAAATATTCATAAACTTGTAAGTCGTAAGCGAACATTTGACGACAATAAAGTATTAAAAAGTGCACAAATGAGCGTATTTCCGAAAATTAAATCAAGTAAGTATTCTCAGGAATATTTAAGTTTTCGATTTACCACTACTAAAGTAAATGGAGAAGAAAAGCATTACCATATTTCATCGATGTTAGGTTTGAAGAGTGCAATCAAGCTTTTTTGATAATCATAGTACAGCTAAGATAAATCAGGAGCTTCTTCAGACTAAATAATCATTCTATACTGATGGAATGGGGTAATATGTACCATTAAAGTGTACTAATTACTAATATTCAGGCGATGTCATTTGGTTCTAAGTTTAACTTTGGCGCCGAAACCTGTGTCATGATATGAATTTCAGATGGATTGTAATCAAGTTAAGTTTATCCACCGTATTAAATTCATGTATCTGTGTATAATTTTTTCTTATCACACACAACTTTTGTGATTTGTAATAATGCACGCTGACTGTGCAATGGAAAAAGTACCCATCTTGCAATGCCTAAGGTTATTAAAGCTACACTGGTGTACAAAAGTTAAGGACGAAGTTGAAAAATTAGCATATCAGCTGAACGAAGAGGCAGAGCGGACAGAAAGACCAATCAGGAGATTAAGTGAGGTGATGTACGGTAGCACATGCGCAGATATGCAGGTAGACGTAATGGGGGAGTGTCTGAGTAGTAAAGCATGTTGTCGGTGTAAGATTAGTATTTCCGGCAAAGAGATTGCACACCGTATAGCAGTTAAAATCACACCGAGTTGCTGCCTCAGCGAGAAATGGCGAATAATCAATCTGTTAGACGACATCTGGATGCTTTTACCCGAGGTCGAATCATTGGGAAGTTGGAGGAAGGTCGCAGTGTGACAAGTGTGGCTGCAGAGTTCGGAATTGCTCACAGCATCGTTTCACGACTTTGGAGACAATTTCAAACTACAGGAACAGCTATCCGGGGGTTCAGTAGTGGTCGTCCACGAGGAACCACAGCCGCAGATGACCGGTATATTGCCTTACAGGCCAAAAGAAACAGGCGGCAGACAGCGGGAGAAATCGCTAGACACACGACACAGGCGACTGGACGACCGATATCGCGTTTTACAGTGGCCAGAAGACTGCACGGTGGTGGTCTGTTTGCACGACGCCCTGTACGGTGTGTACCTCTGACGCCTGCCCATCGGAGAAGGCGTTCTCTGTGGTGCCGGGAATACCGGAATTGGAGAGACAATGAATGGGATGAGTACTCTTTACAGATGAGAGCAGATTCAGTCTGAGTAGCGATTCTCATCGCATACTCATCTGGAGAGAGCGGGGAAGCCGCAATCATCCCTCGAACATCATTGAAAGGGACAGGTATGGAGGTGGTGGTGTTCTCGTTTGGGGAGGCATCATGCTTGGTAGTCGTACAGACCTTCACATCTTCGACGCAGGTTCAGTCAACGGGACCCGTTATTGTAACGAGATTCTTCTTCCATATGTGCGTCTTTTTAGAGGCGCTATGGGTCCGCAGTTCCTTTTCATGGACGACAATGCACCATGTCATCGCACAGTAGCTGCCGAACAGCTCTTAGAGAGTGAGGATATTGAACGTATGGATTGGCCGGCACGATCTCCGGATCTCAATCCCATCGAGCATGAATGGGATTTTCTAGGCAGACGCTTGGCAGCTCGTACCTTACCACCAGTAACGATTCCGGAGCTTCGATTGGCGCTGCAAGACGAATGGGCAGCAATGCTTCAACAACTCATTGACACCCTCATTCTCAGCATGGGCAGACGCTGTGAAACCTGCCTAGCAGTCAGGGGAGATCATATCCCCTACTAAAGACCGGATATTTCTTGTTGGACACCCATCACAGGGATGTTTCGGCCTTCAGTAGCATTGCGCTCCATGCTACTTTTCCAATAAGGCTTCTTTTTATCCCTCTGATTTCTCTTTTAGTAAGTGTTGCTTACATTACTCATGTCCTTACGTATTGGGGATCTTACGGTATTAAATGTGTTGATTTGGAATGCTTTTGTACAAAGTTATATTGAAAAAACCGTCTCGTCCCTAATTTTTGCACACCAGTGTACTATTTTTATTGTTGTGGCCACTTTTAAAGATATTTACTTCCCATAAAATGTTCTATTTCATTTTATACTCCTGATTAATCTTAGGATTACATCTTTAAATCTTTTTGCTGTATCTGAAAAAAATTTTGCCTCCCCATGTTGTTCATTAAATTTGTTATTCTTAGAGTCAATAATGCAAAAATATTTGTTCATATTATGGTACAAAACAGTTGCAAGGATCTTGGGTTTGCACATTTGCTTCTCCTTATTCTTGCTAACCTGAATGTTGGTGGTATTATCAGTCTATGGTTGTGCTCGGGTTACAAAAAATTTTTCAGACACAGCAAAAAGGTTTGAAGAGTGTAATCAAGCTTTTTTGATAATCATAGTACAGCTAAGATAAATCAGGAGCATAAAATGAAATAGAACATTTTATGGAAAGTAAATATTTTTAAAAGTGATTACAACAATAAAAATAGTATCTTAGGGCTTGCAAGATGGGTAGTTGTTCCATTACGCAATCAACATGCATTATTACAAACCACAAAAGGAAATAAGAAATAATTTGAACAAAAATTATACACAGTTACACAAATTCAATACGGTGGATAAACTTAACTTGATTACAATCCATCTGAGATTCATATCATGGCACAGGTTTTAGGCGCCAAAGTTAAACCTAGAACCAAATGACATCGCCTGAATATTAGTAATTAGTAAACTTTAATGGTACATATTACCCCATTCCATCAGTATAGAATGATTATTTAGTCTGAAAAAGTTGTATAAAAAAAAACCCTTTTTTTAAAGAAATGAAAAAGGCATAATATGTTGGAAATCAAATACGAAAATATCTACTGTTATCAAATTAGTGTTGCCAATCGGAAAAATAAAATTTAGAAAAAAAAATTTTTACGACTATTTTTTCGATAAACAAATGTAATTCCTCCACAAAGAGTTTAAAAAATGAATAAATTCGACTAAAATAAATATATTTACAGTAAAATGTGCTAAATTCCCCTCCAAAACTGCTAAAAATATTAATTTTCGCAAAGTTAAGACTTGACATGGCTGATGACGTCATATCTCCATTTAGCTGAAAAATGGCATAAAAATTTAATTTTAAAAACATCTAAAGCAAATTTCCAAAAAAACTCATCGAGGTTAATAGCATAACGACCTATAGCTTCTACATACCAAGTTTCATACTCCTGGGTTGCTTAATTTGGCCGGAATAGGTGAAACACACAAACTTTTTCTTTTATATATTAGTATAGATTTCCCTTTTCTTTTAGTCCGATTTATAATAAAAATGAAAGAGTGTTTAAATTTTTTTAATTTACAGAACTATGAAAAGTGAATATTACTCTTTTCTTAAAATTAAACTGGAAAGTCAATTTAGATAAGGAAAAAAAAATTTTAATTTAATAAGTGTAAAATTACTTTTTTTTTTGTTCTGTGTGTGTGTGTGTGTTTTTTTTTTTATCTTCCTTATTTAAACTTAATTTTTCACTTCTACAATATGAATCTAGGAATAAGGAAATGAGATAACAAATCTCGAAGTTCATCTTCAAAATTTTTTGATTTTATCCTAACATATTGTAAAATTTAAGAAGTCATTAAATTAATAACATTTGAAAGCCGGCGTAATTTTTTTGAGCTCATTTCATACAGCACATATTAAGATGAAAATAAAAGACCTAAACTTTTTCCACATTTTAACCTATGGAAAAAAGTTACTGTTGTTCACTTCCTAAGCAAGCCCTAGATCAAAATTCAGTGGGGGCTCTCTTTCCGATGAGGAAAATATTCTAAATGGGACAATTAATAAAATTTTATGATTTGTTGTTTACACATTTCAGTGCCTCGTATCATTGATATGGCTGATAAGGCGGTTGCTACACTCCTTGTTCTGGTTGTACGATTGATAGTAGGAGTCATCAGGTACTATTTTCTAAAGACTTTGATGAATTGATACAACCAGCAGTGTTTCCTACCATACTGGAAAGAAATTGATTTGAAACAATGTTTGAAACATTTATAATGTACGCTTGAACTTCTTTACTGTATTTTTATCATTTAGAGATATATCCATGGTTTCTGTATTTGAGAATCCATGTCAGACCAAATTTTTGAATCCATGAACTACATTTTATACTTTTCATTTCAGAAAGGCTCGAAGTAATCGTGTGTAGCATTAACAATTTAGAGGAATCTTTATAACGGTTATAGTCATTTATGTATTTCAGAAATTGCAGAGATCAGTATAGCGGCCAGCAAAGAGTTTTTATGTAGCCCACCATAAAAAAAATCGACACACCGCGCCAGCAACCCACCTCAAGCACATCCAAAACTTCTCCAACTCCTCAAAAAGCATTCTTTATCACCCAAACAAACAAATAAGCAATTCACGTTCGATCTACTAGACTAGCTGAAAAACCCACTGTTAAAGTATCTTTCAGCATCCTAGAAGAATTCAGCCCCCTAGCAATTGCAACTCCCTCCGAATTCGGACGCCTCAGAGTGATCTCTCAAATGCTAGAGGATGAAATTAATGTTTAGTTCACACGCCACATCATTTCCAACCTAACGATAGTTACTTGGAGTTCCGACAGTATAAGAAAAAGATTGAAACAGTTCATCTCTGAACAGAACCCAGATATCATACACCTTCAAGAAACCCTCCTCAATCCATGACATAGTTTCTCCTCCCTCAGTTATAATATTTCGAGAAATGACTGCTCTTTCCGGGAGGGTGGAACCGCAAGTATGCATATACGGAGCGTTCTACATCACAAAATATGCATCCTTAACATTAGTTTCATTTCTATATGGAAGGTGTGTAGGAACGGATCCCTCTCTGAATCCTGTACTTAATGCCAAGACAGATTTAGCTCACCCTGACAACCTACTGTGGGTTTGAATAACGCGAAAATTTTCGTTTCGGATCAAACCAATGAGCGAGTTGAATCCTTAACTGGTATCTATGGATGATTCAAAAATAAATGTATTAAATCTTGTTTTTCAGATTTTCATGTAATAGCAAAAAGGATCTTTTTGCAAAGTTCTTTGCTCCCGAATTTCTAAATGAAATGATTGATATGCAATGCTGAGTGTGTGGTAGAGTTGGTTTTGTGCTGTCCCTGTGCACCCAAGTTATCGGTGTGAGCATGACCTATTTGGCACCGCTCCTTCAACGTCATGTCTACCTAAGGGTGTGTGGAGGGAAACAAAGCATCACCAACAACTTCCATAATAACTATTATTTTATTTCTCTTCAAACGCATGTAATCAATCACAAATGAAACTATAAAAGGAAACCCTAGGAGTGATATATATAAAGCGAGCAATCTATTCTCAATGAACAACTCTAAGTAAACACGACTAATTGATTTAGACAAAAAGAACAAGCGCTAGCGATCTGATTACTAAATCTGATTCAATTTATCTTTAAATCGTTAATCCAATAATTTATTACCTTTTCAACTGCTTCTTTAACTCGCGCTAATTTTATGAAATATTCAATGAAATATTCTAATATTCTCACCTATGTATCACCGCGACAGCTCTCCTGCTCCTTCTATATTGCATCTTCAAAACCCACACAGACTTTATATAGTCAAACTAATTTAAATATCACGGTTTGTTCTTGAGAGGCTGTGAATTAACGCGAATACCGGCCCCAAAGTTTCCCCAGGAGGATTAGTGAATAATACGTCACAGCGGATTCAATCCCGGCCCAAGTCGGGGAATTTTCAGGATGCAAAAAAATGGACATCATACATATATGAATATGCACTATGTTAAAAATCCCTAGAGTGCCTGTTTGCCTCAAGTGTTCTCGGCAAAAATAGTAGTTGTTCACACACTCATTGTCAGAGATCAGATGCCTTCCTCTGGGAAGGAAACTGTGCCAATATTACAATGTGGCATTTGATGTCCACTTATACGGTGCAACACTAAATAGTGATAAATTAGGTCTGCAATGCCCGACCAATAAAATAGGACCATAATGGTAATTACCAATACACAACTCCATTAGAAAGGGGGGGGAGCAATGAAGGGATATTTTTAAAAAAAATTATTTAAACTTATTACACATTTTTAAATTTTATTTTCAAATAGAATGAAAATTTAGAATGTATTTGCTTGTAGCTGTTGTTTCGTTTTCGAAAATACTAATCTATGTGAGGAAACAATGCTTTAAAATGAGATTTACGAAAAATGTTTACAGTATCGAGTTAAAAAAAATAAGCACTAAAAGTCGGTGCAGATAACTTCTACTACGAAACTCATTTGCAAAAGTTTGTTAACTGAGGGTCATATCTGTATTGAATCTCATTGATCCCAATGATAAAGCGTAATCCATTTACGACAATCTCTATCTAAGACGAATACTGTACTTTTTTTTTTTTTTGTTTATCTAATATTATTCAGCGCAAATAAAATGACCAATTTGAGCCGCCTAAAGGGGGAAAGGGTCAGTGAAGCTAACTGATCGATCA
Organism: Trichonephila clavata; assembly: GCA_019973975.1. NCBI lineage: Eukaryota > Metazoa > Arthropoda > Arachnida > Araneae > Nephilidae > Trichonephila > Trichonephila clavata. The sequence goes on from BMAO01000138.1 coordinate 60,126, forward strand.
TAGGGTTTGACCTCCAATCCAGTAAAAGGTATTGGTGTTTGGAAATGTATATTACCGGAGTAGCATTTGTGAACTTTATGTATTAGACAAGCAGAAAGTCGAGAGGTGGTAGGGGAATATGTGTTGGATAACCTCGGACCCACCTTCCGGATTTTCAATCAACATTGGAGAAAACTGAGCTAAGCATTTTTGTCACTTGCATAGTCCTCAAGGCTGAGGCCAAAAAAACAAAATAAACCAAAGTAATAGTCTCCTTTTTAACGATGGATTTTGCAGCATCGATCTGATATTAGTATCGGTCAGGTATGATAAGTAACAACATGTTCAATTCCATAATCTGTGTCAATTATTGTTTCTTAATTAGTATGTTCCATTTACATACAATCCAAATTTTATACTGCAGTCAATCACTTGATTGGTTAAACTCACAGCTGGTGTCCATCCGCGAAGTTTAGTTTACAGCCCGTTGTTGCACAGAGTAAATATGACTGTTCAAATATAATGTTTTCTAATTCTATATTTCAGAGATGTCTAACAAAAAATATCTTATTATCACTGACAAAAAAAAACCGCGGTAGCTTTTTACTTTAATTAAGAAACACACTTCGAATTTCACGTAACTTCAAATCACAATAATCTCGAATTCATTGATTATATTTCAAATATTAGATGGAAAGTAACTTCAAAGAAGTTCGACTTAAGGTCTTTTTCAAAATATTCCTCTCTGTGTGGTTTTGAGTTTCTTACTCACCTTTTTTGTATAATGGAATCTCTCATAAATCCACAAGGGATAAGACTAAAACCAGATATATTCGTAAAATACCGAGAAGTCTCTAAATAAGAGACTCTCGTTAAAAAGACATAGTTGAATATACGAATATTCGTAATAGTTGACGAAATACGATGAAAAATTCCGTTAGATTATTAACACAAAAAAACTATCTTTTCAGCGGATCTTTTTCTCTAGGCTACTGATCACAAAAAATAAATCACATCTAGATTGATCCCAAACATTAGAAGGGTTATTTCACAAGAGTCAAATGCTGGTTTGACGCGAATTCATACACCAATCAACTACAAAATAATCATCATATGCCCCAACTAAGTTTAATCCAACCAAAAAAAAAAAAAGATCGCAAATAAGAAGACTTTTGAAAACAGGGGATTGGCAACAGCTATTCTTGTTATAAAAGTTGATGATTAGAGACTTGTTGAATAAATTAGATTTCTTTTCACTTGCTTTATGATTGACTTATAGATTATTTTATCAATAGAATAATTCGAACCTCCGACAAATCATATCAGAAGGTAAAGGTGTGTCGATTCGAGAAGAAATAGAATATATCTGTGAAAAATGTAGAAACAAGACGAAGAGAACTTCCAGAAAAAGCATCTTGGTTTCTTCTGAAGAATACTCCTTCAGATGTAAAATATGTAACAAGTACTTCAAAACGGCATTAGAAATACGGAAACGAAAGAAACTATATACCTGCGAGATATGTAAGGGTGTGTTTAAGTTCTTTTGTGAGTTGAAAGTTCATTCATATAAACACAGCAACGAGTGGCCCTATCGCTGCCCAGTTTGCGAAAAGGGTTTCGCAAGGCCACGTGATTTTCATAGACATGTTCAATCACATAACAAAAATCAAAATTTACAACGCAGTGACTGCGAAGCGAAGTTTAAACGTAAAGTTAAATTGGAGGTTAATATTCTTAAACAATCGGGAAAATTTAAGTGGAACTGTCAAATATGCTCAAAGGGATTTTCTTCCGAATCTAAATTAAATGAACACATGATCTGTCATAAAACAGAGAATGTTTTTAAATGTAGTCCTTGTGATAAGACATATAAATACAAAAAAGATCTGAAAAATCATAGCGCAGTTCATTCAGGGAAATACAAATATAACTGTACAGAGTGCTCGTAAGGATTTAAATCTAAATCAAGTTTTGAAAATCACAAACGTAGCTGTTATTCGAGCAATCAAATTCCAAAAGGCAATTTACAAAACAAATGGAAATGTAAACTGTGTTTAAAGCAATATGCAAATGAACATGAATATAAAATCCACCAGTGTTTTCCCTTAAAAGAAACATATTACGAAAAGATTGAACTTCCCTCAACTTCTGTTCAAAGAACAATTTCCGATGATCACCACTCGGAAGAAACTACACGTGTTCCGTTTCGGTGTGATGTGTGTGATTCTATTTACGCTTCTAAACTCCGTTTCACCTTAAGTTGGCAGCATTAAAAAGGGTAGAAAATGTAACAATCCGCTTGAAAAATAGTTCCAACTTGTTTCGGAATTTAAATGAAAGCAAATGCATAGAAAATTGCTAAAAAGTATCGTGTATTATCGAAATTGTGATTTTAAGGATATATTTTAAGTTAATCACATCTTAAAAGCATTTATTCCTTAATACCTGTGAACGAATACAGTTGAAAAACAACAATTAGATGAAACTTCACTTGGCTAAAAACCGGTTTTTAAGATTACATTCTTGGCGGAGTTACCTAAGCATTCCCGCCAAATCAACGCCATTTGCTTTGCGTTCTATTTTGATATCTCGTGTTACTATCTTTGTTCTTGTTGGTTTTTTTTTTTTTTTTTGACATTTTAAACATGTGTGTATAGTATTTAATACGCAGGCAAATGGTTCCACAATTTTAATTTTTGATTTAACATTTTAAATCACACACCTTATTTAAGTAAATCAAATTTCACGTTTTTTTTTTACAGTGTTTTTAAAAATATACACTATATATATAAATAGCTCCTTTTCTTTTTTCCCAAAGTATCTTAATGTAAATTTTTTCTTGTGTTATGCTTTTATTTTGATTCTATAAGCGCTTCTTACATGAAATGTTAAATATACATATATATATATGTGTAATGACTTCTTCTAATTCTCCTTAACTGTACCCCGTGAAATTATTTTCTAGTTCTTTCGCCTCTGACTGTTATAATCTTAATCTAATTGTACGACCGCGTAATCCTAATCTTAATCTAATTGCTGCCGCTCATTTGCAGCCAATCACGACTCCTGTTATAAAAGAGTCGTAGGACCTTCACCGCCACTATAAAAGCTCTGAACACACGGTTACGCGCGCTTTTTCGCTTCTTCGCTTTTAGTCATGATGTAGTCTGCCGCATCTAGTGTTTGTATATTTTGTGTGTCTATTTGTGATTACGTACATCTATGTGTCGTCCTTGTCTTACTTAAATGTTTTCAAGATGAATAATAAAAGTTTAATTAACCACAAGAATGCCATTCTGCACATGCTGCTCAAAAAATCCATCATTACTACATCGTCTTATTACATATATATAATTTGATTTAGGAATACCTGATAAAAGAGCATTGTCCCTTTAAAAACTTTTAATGGAACTTTTTTACAATAAAAATATAGGTCTAAATTTTAAAATAAATAATTCTTGTTAAATAATTATTTTAAATTATTTTCACCTTAAAAGTTATGCATATTAAACTGAATACATAAACTTTGCATATAATGTCAGTAACATAATTTTTAAAGTATGCATCCAGATATTTTTTTCAGATAAACTATAAATTTTATAAAAGATAATAAGTTTTAATGTTGATAGTTTTTTTTTCAAATTATTTCCAAAACTTTAATGTATGCTTCTGTATATCTTAAGTTAACATACATAAACGGCATTTATACATGTAATGTGAATAATTATTTCAAACGGGTTTAAAATAGTAATAACCGAGAAAAGGCGATTAATTCTTAAAAAACAAGATAGAAATTTATATTTTATAAGCGGATGTAATAAATGAAAATTAAAGAAAAATGAGCCGTTTATTTTGAAAGTGGCCTAAGTCACTTAAAAAATCAAGTTAATGAAAATATGAATTACAATTTAACGGTATTTTTTCATTTAAAAAACGTTGCTATCAATATGTTGAGAACTATTGAGATTTTGTTTGAGAAAAGTTTTGCTAGTTTATTCATCAATATTTCTAAACATATTGAAATCTCTCTTTAATCTTAAATATCTCCATTAAAAATGTAGCTTATACTATTTTAAAACAAAAAAAAAAGCTCCTACAATTTTAAAGAAAAAAATTTTCAAGAGCATTTTTTCCCACTCGCCAAATATGGTGATATTTATTCGTTTAGTCACACTCTTCTCCTAGAGTAACCCGGAAGCTGCTGTGATTCGGTCATCGTACCCTTCCTAACGCTGACAACTTGAGGTGAAACGGAGTATAGTTTAGAACTTAGACGTCACAAGCAATTACGTCATTGGATAGAACCAGGGATTCTGAAGAAAAACGAAAACAGGAAGGAACAAGGGACTGTTTCCGATAGTCGCCATTCCGAAGAAACTACGCAATACCCAATTCAGTGCGATTTGTGTAATTCTGTTACCATTTCTGATTTTGAACTTAAAATGCACAATCAAATATTTCATGGGATAGATCGAGGCACTCTTTGAAGAAATATTTAAAGTAATTTTTAAGGAAGGTAAAATTATTAGAATATATATCTTCGGAACCTTATTTTAATAATGCTGCCTTCAATAATTCTTCCTCAAATAGAGCTGCAATTCTTTGAGTATTTATTGCTTCTCGCAAGAATCAATTTTTTGGGATACAGTTGAAATATACTTAATATTTTATTCGTTTAGAGGTAGTATATTAACCACAGCTCTTACTTTTAAACTGCAACAAAGTGTTCTGGAATCAGCTAGCCCGGTTTCAATACAAATTCAGGTTATCATATTTAGAATCTTGCTTATGGCATATGTTTTAATGCGTTTTATTTGAAGACTAATTTTTTAAAATAAATTCTTCTATTTTTTTACTTATTCTAAATAAAGTATTAATTTAGTGAATATTGTTGCTATTAGATTTACTTATTGACTTCCAATATTATTTCACATGTCTTATTCGAGAAAGTTCCAGGTATTTTAAACGGAAAAGAAACGTGTATGCTTAAATGTGAATGTTTGGCTTGATTTTAAAATTTTATTTCCAAGAATAGCTTTTCTTGAGCATTTGCTTTTTTCCAATATTTCTTGCCATTTGTATTTTAAGAGATTCTGAACTGATATTATGACATTCTTTAGTTTTTTTAATAATGACAATTATTAATATAACCTTTTAGCTTTTTAGAGAATTACGGGTAATACAAACGAAGGATATTGACTTTTTTTTATATTACTGAATTTGCAACACTTTTTTTAGAATAGTTGAAACTGATGTATTAGAAGGCATAAATAAATTTTCAGTTTTTTGTGCATTTACATAATTGTAATTGAAAGTTAAAATATGAAGTTTAAAAATATATTTTAAGGGTTTCGTAATAATTTTTATTAATTTACCTAAAGAATTAATTTTAATAAATGTGAACAATGTACTGTATTTATATATCCAAGAAATTTTCCTCTAGTTACCTTGTAAAGCATTGAGTTTTTTTTGATAAATACAGTATAGTTTTATATAACATATATCTCTACTGACTACTCGAATCCGCTCTTTATAATTAATATAAAGCTTTATAATTTTTCAACAGAAAATTACTTAACAAAATTATATTTTATAAATTTATTTATTTTTCTTTATTAATTATTTAAATTGTTTTCTTTTTAATTCCTTACATTAAGCATTCAATTTTAACATTATTTTTAAAAATCTTACTTTAAGTGAATAAAACGTGAATTTTTGACATTTATTAACTGCAATATTTTTGCTATTTTAGTTTAATGGAAAGCAACATAAAGACCTTATAAGTAAGGATTTTATTTATTGATTGATAAATTGCCTTTAATAAATCATACTGCTTGCAAAATTAATGAATAAATATAAAATAAAATAAATATAGACTATTAGAGAAAGCAAATATATTTTTTAATTTCATAAGCATATTGGATTTTCCAAAATTTCATGTAATTTAAGCATTTTATCCGGTGTCTTTTTCACACATACAATCGAATCCTATTGTTGTTCCTATCCTATATTGCATTTCGTTTGACTTTTCATTTTCGTTGCATTCTGAAGCAGCACGAAAGCTCTTGACGACATAAGGTAGAACGTCGTTTATCCGAATCAATTGGCACCGTACACTGTTCGGATACGCGATTGTTCGGATAACTGAAAACCGAATGCGATCCATTCAGTATATGAATCCGGACACTGTACGAATATTGAAAATCATCGCATGCGGAAAACGTGCTTAAAGAAAAAGCAAAATAGGAGCAAAGTGCTTCAATTTTACCTTTTTGAGGATAATAATCACTTATTTTTCGCTGTACCATTGTACACCTTCGTTTATTCGCTGCAAGGTCTCTGATTCTCTTGAGCAGCAATAGTTGAGTAGGACAGCACTCTGTTGTTCGTACTACTCCATAGTTGTCTGTAACGCCGAAAAACGCGTCTGCATTTGATGCACCTTTGCTACTTTCGTTGTTGTTGTTATCCTAGTCTTCATCCGTTTAACCGTCGACAGGGTCGGATTCTTCTTGCACAGAAATCACAATCTCGTCGTCATTTAGCATTTGAAATCCACAGTCTACTCCACAGCATTGCTCTACTTTCTCCCTTTGCGAAACGGTTCAATATTTCTACTTTTGTCTCTATGGTCAACACGTTGCGCTTCCGTTTTGAATTTGAAGCCATAGCAGTTCACAACTCAACAAAGAGCACATTTACACCCCCTCACTTCGGAATAAACTGACCTAATATTCCGCGAAGATGTTTACTTAATCACACAACTGAAATTTCCCCAATATCCTTCACGTTGGGTTTTCCTGTCACTTTTGACCTCACGTGAAACAACTGTTGAGCATTGCACTGTTCGAAAACGTATTCATATACAGTACATGTAGTTGACAAAAAAAATGGTTCGGATATTTGACGTTCCGGATAATAAACGTTCGGATAAACGACGTTCTACTGTATATTATAATTTTTAACCACGATCGGATGTTTAAAAATCGTTTTACCTTTGCTTCATTTATTAACTTTTGGTTATTAGTAAACTAAACTTTTTCTCTGCTTTAATTTTTGTTTTAACTACTCTGTGGAAGGGGGGGGGGCTGTTCAACAGCGACCAAATGATGCTTGATTTCGCATTTTTTGTTGGAAGAAATAACAATCATTCACGCTCACGGCATGTGGCGAGTGTTAAAGATTACCTTTCTTGTTCGAATTGCAATGTGACCCAAACCACTCCTGCTAGGAGTGGATCGAGTCAGCGTTCGCTATATGCACCCAGATAGTTTTTTTTAATACAATGCTAGCGCCATCTGTTATGTAATATGGAAACTAAAATAATTGAATAGTCCTATACTATTTTTGTATTGCTGTATTAGTGGAATAATTTTTGCTTTTTGTTCTTATTGCATTTTATTTATATTTTGGATAATTTTTACTTTTCATTTCTTGTTATTTTTTGCTTTATTCTATCAATTGTTTTATTATCTTTCTGGTTGTTTTAATTAGTTAATTTGTTTTTTAATCTTCTGTAATCAACTTTTTAAAACTTATTGTTTTCTTAAATGTAGACTGAAATGAATGTACATAACAGATACTTAATCTGCTCATTTTGCATAAAACAAAAACTTATAATGTCCGGAATTTTTAATATGTTATTTTCCAATGTATTTCTACATTAAAATACTATTTTAATTCAACATGACTAATAATATTTTTTTTTTAAATTCGACATATAATTTTGCAAAATATTGATAGCATTTGTTACGACAAGATTACTCTCAGCTTAATCATTTAACTATTGGCATAAATATGCAATTAAAATATGATATCCTGGTGATTCTATTTGATTTCAATATATTGTAATGTGTGTGTTAAAAAAATAGCTTAAATGTTATATTAATATAATATTAATAATATGCATTATATTATATTGAGAAAGTTATTCTTAGAAGGTACTTTTAAAAAACTACTTGGTAAGTTGACATACTACTTAATTCTTTTGAAAAAAGAATAGAATTTAAATCTAGTTGAATTAATTTACATGTTATATAAAAAAATTTAGGTTATTTTTCTAATATTCTATGATTAATTTTTCTTCACGCAAAGCAAAAGTGTAGATATTTTAATGAATGTTACAAAATACAATATATTTGGCTTTTTCAGTCATATTTATTTTTTATACAATAAATTATTTTTCATAAACTAAATTAATTGCAGATTAAACTGAGGTTTAAAAAATAATCATGAGATATATTCACAAAAATAAATAATATTTTGGACAACAGATGGCGCTTGCATTGCATTTAAGAAAACTATCTGAGTGCATATAGCGCTGTCTCGATCCACTCCTCTCAAGTCCTGCTACAGTTCTTCAATGTTTTCCAAAAGTGCCTGCCTCATGTTCACGAGAAGAAGTCAATTACCAGTGGGCTTAACCCCAGTCACCATTTTTGACCAACCCGTCCCCTGGGTAAATGTTTACAAATACCTAGGGTTATTTTTAGACGCAAAATTAACTTTCGCCCATCATATCGAACAGGCTCGCCAAAAAGCGAACACCGTTCATTGTATGCTTAAAAAGCTTGTCTCTTATAAGAGCAAACTAGCGATCAGGCACAAGGTTTTGCTCTTTAACTCTATCATTCGCCCGGTCATGCTCTACGGCTCTCCCATTTGGGCAGCCGCGGGCATGTGCCACATTAGAAAGTTGCACAGGCTCACCAACTCAATTTTCAGACAAATAGTCAGTGCTCCCTGGTTCATCAGAAATGAAGTCATTTACCGCGATTTAAATATAAAACCTACCCTTCCATATATTCAACTCATCTCTAAAAGATTTTTTAATAAAATTCCTCAAGTTTCCAACGAACTTATCCAAAACCAGCCAGCCTATGACCCGGCTGTTTCTTCTTCACTTAAAAGGCCAAGAGCCATCCTAGATCAGCAATTTGTAAATTTCCCCTTTGCCAAAAGGCTTAGGGTTTAAAATTTACTTTAAAATTGCGTTGGGACTTTTTCATTATTTAAACTAACCATTTTTAATTTCATTTTTAAGTGTTACTCCCCTATTTTTCCTAATTAACACCTAGCGCCGTGCAGGGAGTCACGGCTTAATTCTTTTCTGCAGAATGAACTAGCGCAGTCAGGAATCGAGAGGGTGGCCTCTCAGATTCCATTTTTGCGCTCAGTTCACTCTCTACCTTTTATCCCGGCCACCAGATGGTAGCACGGGACCTCTCATTTTTAGCTTTTGTTTTTACCTTATCCCAGTCAAAATAAATAGTCATCGGCTCCCTCTGGGAAACCCGGTACTCTTTGCGACTGGATTTATAACTTTATTAAACCTTCTTGTTTTGTAAATGACTTCATTCCCTCTCTCATTTTTATTTACCGCGAGCTGACCCATTGTCCGTTCGCATCTGATATAACAAGTTTCTTGTTTTTGGCATTTGTGCAAGTTGGTACCATAACAAGTTTTAAAAATAATTTAATTTTAAAATTTTTAATTTCTTTAACTCTCTCACTAATAGTTTTCATTTTTCGGGAATTCTCACAGCGTCAGCTGTCCGAATCTCCCCTCGTACCGGCCGCTCGACCAATCACAGAGTGTGCCTAACTATCACGCCCAGCAACGGACTCCGCTGATTGGGTGCATTGTACCTTGGTGGGCGGACTTCATCCGCCCACTATTTCTCCTAGCAGGCTTTACGCCATTGCCCATTTAATTTTTCCCTTTAATTCTCTTTATTTTTCTCTCTTTTTAAATTTAAGTAACCCCATTTTTATGTAAATATCCCTAAATATTCTGATGAGGAGGTGCATCCCCTGAAGGGGATAGGAACACCGTAATTTCCACGCCACTTGCTTCTTCAATGTTTAGAAACAGACGGGTTCTCTCTCATTGACTTGATCCGTATCAGGTGTCGGCCACGTTTTAGCAGTGGCGTGCCAAACCAATCTACCCACGTGATTCAGCGGGCCACACAGTGGGACATTTTTGAGACTATTCAATTCCCGTAATAATGCATGCAGAGTAAGAGAATAGAGGTCCGTAATATAGATATTTACAGTTTTGTTGCATATTAATTTTGCACCATTTAAAGATGTTTCTTAACATACAAATAAACAGCATAAAGTACAACTATTTCTTCAACAAAAATAAAAATTGTACATGTATTATGTATTTTTATAAACACGTATTTATTAAAATAAGTAAAAGAAAATGAAATATAAGTATTTCCCTTCATTATAGTTAAATAAAAAGATAAATAAAAAATTTAATGTAAACCTCTATTTTAATATCGCAAAATCAGGGGTACAGTTTGTGACTTTCAATTTGACACGATTTAGTTGACACGATTAGTTTAGTTTAGTTTGACACGAGTATTTAGTTGTAAAACAATTTCTTTGTGGACTCGAAATATTTTTTAGATGAGAAAAGATTTTTTTTTACTTAGATATATGCGTATAAAAGCGAAAAACAGAGTATATGCAATTTTTTCTTTTCAGGCAGTCAATTCTCTCCAGCAATGGCATTTAATACTTTACAAAATAGCTGTAGATTTTTTACAGCAAAATTTCAGATTTTTTCCTAATTCTGTAAATGTTCATAATTCTGAAGCGATTTGTCAAATAAAGACAATTATAAATTTATTAGAGTAGAGCTTCATCCTCTTAAAAACTGACAAATTTAATGAGTAGTGCAGAGTGCAGCTATAATTTGTACCGCGTGCCACTTGTGGCACGCTTGCCATCGGTTGCCAACATCTGATCCAGATTTCCTATCGATCAATTGGGATAAGAAACAACTTCATTCACATAAATCATTCACGGAAATAGGAATAATAAAACTATTTTGTTAAAGCATTTATTTTAAAATATTTGGGTGGATAATTTATGCAAACTATTATTTTAAAAAGAAGAATGCGAAAATTTTATCAAGCAGTTTTAATTTTTAATACGAAATAATAATACAAGTTCGTTCGCCTAATAAAAAGATGAAAAAAGAGTTTACAATCTGACAATAAATTCGCGGACCTGTGCTTTCATAGATACGCTAGTAATACCTTTAATGAAAAAAGATAATTTATATATATATATATAATATATATATATATCACTGAGAAATTTTTCTTTAAGGTATTCGACTACATATGGAACCGTTATTTTACAAAAGCGAAAAAAAATGAATATTTTTTTAATACTTAGTGTCACTTAGATTAAAGCACACGCATTAAATTGTTTTAAGTTTATTATTACGATAAAAAATATTATTTAAAAGTAGTATATATTGGCAAAAAATAAACTTTGAATCTTCTATTTTCAAAACATTCTCTTTTTATGATAAACGCTTCTGCAATAATAATAGTTTGCTTATATATAGCTGAGAAACATCTGCAAAGAACCTTATTTAGGATTTTTGGAATTATTCACAGTGTTTCTGTCATGAATGTCGCAGAATCTGTTGATATTCGCGTTCACATTATTTTCAGTGTTACTTACAATTTAAAAAGTTATCGGTGGTTTTTGTTAAAATTTTTCCACTTTGATGTATTAAAATATGGATAAATCTATTTCTAAAGCCTATTTTTCAAAAATTCTAGTCTAGGCACTATACATAGGTCTGAGATATATTTATGCAAAATATTATAATTGTGTAAGAGAGTATTCCATAAAAAGCAATGTTTTGAAAACAGATAATTCTATGTTAATTTTTTTGCAATACTGCATTTAAATAACTTTTTTCTTGCAATAATATACTTAAAACAATTTTAAGTAAGTGATTTATTCTGAGCGACATTAAATATCAGAAAAAATATTCGTAGGTGCGTTTTTGCAAAATCACAGCTCCGAACGTAGTCGGATAAATAAACTTAATATCTTCACAATTAAGCATAAACAATGCATTATTTCTATTTTTGAAAAAAAACTAATAACTCTTATGTGCATATTGAATTACATAAAAATATTACATGATGAAAATATTTGTATTCGTTAAAACGAAACATTATTTTTAATATTATTATGACTTGGTAAAAAAAAAAAAAAACCACAAATTTTTGTTATGCTTGGATTACACCTGATTCTGTATGTGTTCGAATATAAAGGGGGGGGGTGTCCTTTATTTGGACCCACTTTGCTATAGAACAGTGGTCTTCAAACCTTTTTGATACACGGAACCCTTAGAGCAGTCATGTCAAACTCATCTGGTATCACGGGCCACCTGAACTATTTTATATTAAGTTGAGGGCCGCATGTTTTCAATGTTCAAAAAATTAATAAAAAACAGGATTTTTAGAATTATTATATTACAATTTTATAAAATTTAATGTATTATATATTATACACACATAATCGTTTGATATTTCATTTTATTTTTTTAAACTATACATGTTTTATTGTCATAAAAACAAAAGCAAAACTTATTATACGAAACACAATTTAATGTTAATTTTAGAAAATATTTCATATCGTTTTCCCTTACTCAAGGCAAGTCATTTGGTTGAACATATTAAGCTGAAGTAATTTTTAAAAAATGATGATAAATGTTGATCATTTAATCTCGACCTTTCTGAATTTTTGTTATTTTTTTTGTTAAAGATAATGGTTGCTTGCATAGATAAGTGCTTCCGAGCTTAGCCGTTATACGCGTAACAAATGATAACATTTTAAGGAACCGATCTACAGATACAAATATGTATAAACATCTTGAGTTTTCACTTCAAAGCATTTTTGCTTCATCAAAGAATCACAATAGATTTCAATTAATTCCATTCGTAACTTTTCTTCAACAATTACAATATCGATAGATAGAGGTGAAGTTAAAAAAACGAAACACTAATTCAAAATATTTCATATAAGAAAATACTCGATCGAGTTCCATTTCTAACCATTTAATTTGGTGAGAAATTAAAATTTTAATGTAATTTTGGCGAGGATGTAAATTTTAATTTAAGGCATTTAATCAATAGATTTTTTTAAAGCCTTCAAAGCGAGACTTCTCTTTTTCTGTTTGTAAACATTTTTCAGTAATAATTTTTGTTTGAGAGCGTTAATAGTATCAAATAGCATTGTAGAAAAAGATTGACTTGTAATATCAACTGAGAAAGCCAGGTGCTTTATCCAATGATCACCTGTAATTCAGCACTTTTATAACTTTTGTTTCCAAGAATATATTATATCATCAAGCAATTTAAAAAAATCGTTTGAACACTTTATGAATCAAAATTCATCGAACTTTCGTATAATATATTTGACCGATAAATTCACATTCTGTATCTTCCAAAAATGAAGCAAATCGACGATGCCAAAATCTACATGCTCGAATATAGTTTGCAATTTTACTGACTATTTTAAAACATGTCCAGTATATCCAAGTACATGCCCAAGAACAATACTTGCAATGGAATAATACAATGGAAATGTTCGAAATTACTATTACCATGCTGTTTGCCTGTTTTTTTTAATCTGGCAGCTCCTTTAGTAATCCTAAAGGAGCAGCCATTTGCAAGACACAAACCACCTTTTCCAAGGATAACTTATACTTTATCAAGATTTCCAAAAGTGTATCAAAAACGTGTATTATGCCTAATACATAAATCGACTCAACTAGAATTCTTGAATATTTCATCACCTCTGCTGATTATAGAATTTCAACTTAAAAAATTACACTTTAAATTTGATTTTACTCGTGCTGGACATAATACCGTATTTATTCGAAACTAAGCCGCACCTCAAATTCTCAACAAGTTATTGTGAAAAATGAAAAATAGTATAAAGTTGTTTATTGATATCAAATTTTGCGAAATTAAAATTAATTTAAAAGAAGAAATAATAAGTAAATTATTTATTTTTTTATGAGTATTACAAAAATTACATACGGGAACCCATAATTGACCTAATACCCCATCCAAAAAATTTCTTTCCCTTCGATTCTAAGCCGCTCCCGATTTTCATTAACATTGCAAAAACGCTAAACATTGGAAAATTGCATTAACATTGGGGAAAAAAGTGCAGATTAAATTCGAGCAAAAACGGTAATTTTCCTCCGCTTTAAGGATTCACTAATACATTTTTATTCAGTAAATCGTTTTGATCTGTGCTTCGATTAAAAATGACAATATATAGATTTTACTGCAGTTGCATTGTGTTTAACAAATTTAGGTAACGGATTCGAGTCATGAGTTCGAGCCTTGTACTGCTGAAGATTAGCAATGTAGAGTAGGCTGATGCACGTTAAATATGTCGAGGCTCAAACGTCCTTCTGTAGGTGTGGTGTGGAAGTTAGAAGAGGGAGGTATTAGCTCAGGTGTCGTCCTCGTCGCTTGACCATAGTGCAATATTACGAGGTTCGTGACCAAACGTCTTTGAGTAGCTGAACAATTCGACGTTAACATTCACTCACTCACTCCCAAATTTAGTCAATACACTTTTTCCATTTTTGATTTCAGTTCAGACAAGTCGTCTGCACAAAGATTCGCACCATATTGATTTTAATTTGCTTTCTGATTTGTGTCAAAGAGCCTTTTAAAAGTGTATTCCTTCGCAACTGAATTACAGTTTTTCCTTTCAGACACCACGAGGGTGAGGGTTCGACCCCCGCCCAAGTTGGTGGATTTTCATGATGCTGAAAATCGGCAGTGGCCATGTCGTATGATTATATGCCATGTAAAAGATCCCTAGAGTGCCTATTTAGCTTGGGTGCTCTCAACAAAATAAAATCCTTGTACAGGTTCGCATCGTCAAGAGCTCAGGTGCGTCCATGTGGGAAGGAAACTGGGCGTCAAAATTACTTGCGGCGATTGGTATCCGCCTATATGGTGCCGCACAAAGGTAAAACACCAATCGGCAGCCGATTAGAAGTAAAACATATCAGGCACAATATATTATTCTTGTTTTGGGCATGAAAATATTGCAGTTCCCATTTTTCTTGAAAATTATGATATTCATCTTCAGTTCATCTTTTCTTACTCTGTTCTTGAGATTTGATAATATTTTATATTCAATAACTTTTTAATTTAATATGAATAAAGATCCAAAATCCACTTTCATTCATAAACGAGTGAGTTAACATAACACTTTGTCTTAGTCATCTTAGAGGTTTTAAATTTTAAAAAAAATGAAATTTCAATGGCATCTGACGTCACACTATTCAATTCTCACTGATTGTACAATTCAAAGAGAAATAAAAGTGGCCCACAATGAATCATAATGCCATCTCTATTGAATGATTTACTTGAATGCATTTAAGAATTTAATAAGAATTAATATATTACAGTAAAATTAAATGAAAAAAATTAATAAAATATTTCAAAAAATTTATTTTAAAGTTATTTTTATATTTAAAATTTTTTTTTTAAACCAAGAATAATTAACAAGTTAATATATGTAGTAATTTTTTTAAAAAAATAAAGTTTATAGAAATAAATTTTAAAATAAGAAAATAACATTAAAAATTATATTTAAAATTTTGTAAAATGTCTCCGCGGGCCGCAACCCATGTATTAGCGGGCCGCATGTGGCCCGCGGGCCGCGTGTTTGACATGCCTACCTTAGAGCATAGGTTCTCAACGTGGGCGATAACGCCCCCTTGTGGGCGTTTGTGGCTTTCAGGGGGGGGGGCAATAAAAGTCGCAGAGAAAATTTGGGGGCGTTGAGATGACATGGAGGGGCTTGGGCAGATTAACCAAATATAGTCTAAAAAAGTCCAAAAAAAAACATGTTGATTTTGTACTAACAAAAGTAAACTTCAATACTGTTTACCTTATGTTGATTGTATGTATTTAAATCATTTCTATATCACATGTACTAGAATTCACATATTTGGGTAGTTCGGGAAGTGGATGAACAACTTAAAGATTACAATGCATTCAGACCTATATTAAATTAATTGATATAGTGCATTTTAATTTCAGTACTGCACGTGTTGTCTTTGCGAGCATTAGAAAAATTGTTTCGTCTATTGCATTTCATTACGTATATTATCCAAGAAACACAATTAAATAGGTTAGCCAAGAATTAACGCGTGATTATTTAAAGGCTGAAACTGTCAATTTATATTTATTTTGAAAGCAAGAGTTTATTATGAATTACTTCGTGTCATCATAACTTGTCTGTATAACAGGTCTCTGCTTGTCTTTATAACAGGTAAGCTAAAAATTTTATTCCACTCTTTTAAATGAAGAAATTCAGCAAAGAGTTTTAATTTCAACATTCTCCTACGTATGACTAAAATATATAATATTACACTTTTAAATGTATTTGTGGCAATAGCTATTTCAGATTCGCAAGTAAAAAAAAAAAAATTGTGGCTTTAGAAAAAAATTAAATTAAAAAATATATTCTACTAGTAATAGAATATTTTTAAAAATTTAACTCTTGTTTTCACCATGCACCATGTTTTATATGCACTCTTATTTCTCTAGAGTGGGAGGGGGCGGTATCGGATATTCACAAAAAAAAGGGGGTGGTATCGAGATATTCACAAAAAAGGGGGGCGGTATCGAGATATTCACTAGAAAGGCTTAGCCAGCTTAAAAAAGGTTCGGAACCTATGCCTTAGAGAAATTAGGTGTTTTCTCTCTCGGTGTTCCTCCCACACAATTTGAGGAATATATCTTAAAATAATATTTAAAGTAGACCAACCTATATTAAAGGTATCTCCAAAAAGAGCTATTTCTGGTACAATAATTTATTTTGAAATTGTAAAAGCTGAAATGTCATAAAACTTTTATACAGTTGAAATTCCGAAATTTTTGATTTTGAATCATTTAATAATGTAAAATTTATGGCATAAATGGAGGACTTTAACGTCGACCACCTTTAAAACCAAATAAAAATAGTTATCGCTATGGTTGCAGTATGATGAAGTCCTGAGGCACTATTTTTTAATATAATTTTTATTATTCTTTATAATTAAATCTCTTAAAAAAGCCAAGCTAAAGCAACTTAGAAGCGAATTCCGTAATTTTGAAGAAATATCGAGTTATGAGTACCATATCCGAGTTGGTACCTACTCTTTATGTTCTCAAACTAACAAGGGGAGGGCACGACTAAGGAAATTCATTTTTGGACGAGACTTGGAATAATAGTAGTACTCCCTTAGGGTGTTCAACCCTCAATGTATTAGTGCCGAATGGACAGTCATTTCGGGGGAAATGGCCTTCGAAATTCATGCTTAGCTTTAATACAATTAAGTTTGAAGTATTTCCAGTGATGCATTAGCACGATTGGCAAAACAACTGTTGACTACGCGGAAGGGTAGGGTTCAAATAGCGTGATGAACTTTTTCTCCAATTTATTTAATTATTATTTTTAATTAAATAAATTTATTTAGTAAATGATATTTAATGTAATTATTCTGTAATTTATAAGGTAAAATAATTACTGTAATTGTATAAATATTTATATTATATTTCATAAATATATTTGTATATTAATAAATAATATTTATAATAAAATATATAATAAAAATCAAATGATATTTTATATAAAAATTAGTTATAAATATAGTTTTATAATGGGAAATACAATATCTAATAAATAAAATATTATATAATAAGTTTAAGTTTATTAAATATTAAGTTAACTGCTGCTGGAGAGTCTGAAGAATCATTCTTTCACTTACTTCTGTGTGTGATGGGAAAGGCTGCGGATCTAAGTGACTTTGATAGAGAGCAAATTGTAATGGCTCGAAGGCTCGGAACAAGTATTTCCGAAACTGCATGACTCGTGGGTTGTTCGCGATCTACAGTTGTTAGTACTTATGCAAAGTGGATGAATGACGGTGAAATCAGCAGTAGACGACATGGTGTTGGACGTCCCCACGCTATCAAAGAAAAAGGCCCTCGGAGACTGTCTCGCATGGTGAATTAAAACCGGAGCCAGACATTGGCTCAGCTGACAGCCCAATAGAATGCAGGGCCAAGTAGAATATTATCGGAGCACAATCTTCAGTGGACACTGTTGGATATGGGGCTACGCAGCAAACGTCCCATTCGTGTGCCTTTGCTGACCAAGCGTCAGCAAATGTACAGTAGGTCATACACAGGCCGGTGGTGGCGGTATTATGCTTTGAGGGACGTTCTCTTGGGCGTCTCTGGGACCCGTGGTTGTGGTAGAGCAGACCATGAATGCTACAGGTATCTGAACATCATTGCGAACCAGTTGCACCCTTACATGGCCTCTGTTTTTCCATTTGGAACTTTTCATCAGGACAATGCCCCTTATCAAAAGGCTAAAATTGTGTTGGAGTGGTTCCAGGAACATGATGCTCAATTCCAGTTAATGTCCTGGCCTCCTAACTGAACGGATCTCAATCCGATAGAACACATTTGGGATGTCATGGGATGGCAGCTCAGAGTTCATAGACCACCAATTAGCAATATCTCGGATTAGTGTTATAGTTTTAATCAGTTTCATCCACCAATGAACTCGGAAGATAATCTCAAGCATTTGTGAAATAGTAATCGTTTGATAACTCAGTTCAAGCAAACCAAAGAAAAAAAAGGGAACACTAGCAAGAAGTTTAACAAAACAGGATTGGCAACAATCCTTTTATCATAAAAGCTTATTGTTAGATAACTGCTAAGTAATTCAAAAACATTTCCTCGTGGTTTATGATTTGCCTGATTGAGGATTTTATCCGCAGAATAATTCAATCTTTCAACAAAATATGTCAAAAAGTAAAGCTTTATCGACCCAAGAAAAAGACCAGTATGTCTGCAAGCAATGTATAAACAGTTTTGCGAGAAGTTTTTGGCAAAGTGTCTGGGTCTCTTCTGCAGAATCTTGCTTCAGATGCAAAATCTGCAATAAGTACTTCAATGCGGCATTCGAAACGAAGAAGGTAAAGAAGCTTTACACCTGCAAGAAATGTAAGAAAGTTTTCTAAATGTTGCTTCTTTGAAATATCATTCCTATAATCACAATAACCGGTGGCCCTATCGATGCTCAGTATGCCAAAAGGGTTTCGCAATTCAAAGCAGAATGCGTAAGCATAAGCAATCACTCAATAAAAATCAAGAATTCCAATGTAGCCACTGTGATTCTAAATTTAAATATAAATATAATCTGAAGAAACATAGCGTAAAGCATTCGAAAATATATAAATGGAATTGCGAAGTATGCTCAAAGGAATTGGGTTTTAAACCCGACTTAAAACGTCACATTCAATTTCACAAAGAACACCAGGATTTAAAATGCAATGATTGTGATAAGACATTTAAATTTAAAGACAGCCTAACAAGGCATAGTAGGAAACCTCATTCAGGGAAATCCGTTTAAATGTGAAATGTGCTCGGATTTACCTCGAAATCGAAATTTGAAAATCACAGGCTAAAATGTTATTCGAGGAAAGATATTGCAACCCGTAATAAAGAAAACGAATGGAGATGTGAAGTGTGTTTAAAATAATTTACAGATGAACGCGATTGTGAAATCCACCCGTGTTTTCTCTCAGCAGAACAAGTTTTCCATGAAACTGAACTTCCCTCAACTTCTGATCAAAGAACAATTTCCGATGAGCACCATTCGGAAGAAACTACACGTGTCCCATTTCAGTGCGACTTGTGTGGTTAATTTACGCTTCTAGTTTAGAACTTAGACGTCACAAGCTATCGGATAGACTCCGAAGAATGATTTAAACTGACTTTTGAAGAAAATCAACCTGTTCAAATGACATCGGAGCCCATCTTTGAAGATGCTGCTTTCAAAAATTCTTCCTCAAATCACTGTATTCCATTGGATGTGTGTCACTTGTCGAAAAAATCAATGCTGTGGAAAATAGTGGAAATACTCGCACAATGGCATATTACTTTTAGACATTTAAATATCAACTCTCTGATTTTTACATTGCGACAAAGTGTTCTTGAATCAACAAGAGCGGGCTTTCATAGTGAACAATCTCACAATTACAAGTTCCATATTTTTAGAGTCTTGTTTGAATGCGTTTTATTTGATAGTTAGTGTTATTAAATAAATACTTCTTTGTTAACCTTATTCTAAATAAATCATTAATTTAGCGAATGAAGTTGCTTGGTTACTTTTAATTGCATGGCTTTTAATACTGTTTCACAGTTCATGTTTAAGTAATTGCTAGGGGTTTTTGTTTACGTGAAAGTTATTCATATGCTTATATATAGAGAATGGTTAATTTTACTCTAAAATTTTACATCAATGAATATGAAATAGACAATCTCTTAAATATTAACTTTTTTACAATTTATGTTTATATAATAATATTTTTATTATATAATTCTTGTTTTTTGAAGTGAAAAATTCTTTAGCGGCGTTGGGCACTTTTTGGTAGGGAAAAATCTAATGAGTTCGCGTCACCTACACGCTCTGACTGGCGCATGCGCAGTGTGCTTTTCGCCTTATACACTTTTTGGATGTGTGAAATCTCGTGCGTTCGCGTCATCGAAATGCTTTTATAGCAGTATATCTGTAGCTGTACAGCTGACTTATAGTGCTGTGTATATCTTATAAGTGAAGTTGAATGGATTTAGTGAAAAGTTCAATGTATATATACTGCGCATTGCTCGTTGCGATTCCAAGAATGGGCAATACATGTCTGTGGTTGCCGTTTATATTTCGCCTGGAACATCTATGAGACAGATACAACAATTTTTATTCGAAAATTTGATGATTTATACAAAAGAAGGCTCTGAAATACTCGAAAAAAGATTTGGTAAAAAATATGATAGTGTACCGTTGATTTTAAGTGGAGACTTCAATATTAACTTTGCATATGATAAAAATCTACCACTAATTGAATTTCTAAATGAAACACTTAAATTTAAATATCTCCAATGATCGAAAACTCAGTACTACAAAATATAAAACGACGATCGATATGGTTTTTACGTGATACTTATATAAATTTGAATCAAACATTTTCCTTTCTTACTTTAGTTACCATAAGCCTATTGTATCTTTTTTAGAACAAAATGAAATAAATGAAAGTACAAAAAGTCTAAGTATTGTTGAAATTTATGATGACAATGATGTAAACAATTAAAATGTTAAAAATCAAGTCCATTGAAATTTAAGTAAACACAAATACTATCCATAAATAATATGATTGTATATTAATTGTTATTTAAATAGAATTGTATTTATATTTTGTCATGATCTTGTACAGCCCGTAATATATTTGTATAATAAAAAACCATATAAACATGCATTTAGTTGTTGCTCGGAGTGTCAATAGATATGAAAACCAGATTGATGTTGATAATTTTAATTCAAACATTATGAAATTTCAAATTTTAATACTAAAAGTTCTAAGTTTTCACTTCTATTGGCAGCGTTTCTATAACTGCCATTTCTTTTTTTAATTTAGGAGATTTTTAAATGAGCTGAAGGAATAATTTAGCGTTTGAAAATAGTTATGAGTACTATCATTTACTTTAAGCTTTTCGAGATTTATAGATAATGCATCCATAGGATATTAAATGTTTAATATTACTGATTTCGTATTACTTGGTTTATTTGTAAATTTGAAAGAATTAACTAACGCGAGAAAGATTAAGTAAAAATACATAGCATTTTAGTCAAACTGAATCACAATGAATTTTTTAGAGTATGTTTCAGATTAATCTATTATACGAGGCAAGCGCGCGATTACACTTTTTTTTTATATAATTTAAGTTTAAAATTTCATACAAATAAATGTAATTAACGATTGAATATAAGAAATTTAATAATCTGTATTAGGAAATTTAAAAAGTAAAATGAATTTTTAAGCGAGTGGTTTTAAAACGTCTCGTTACGATAAGAATAGCTAACGCATCTCAAAGCTCTTCTCTCTTTTAGATAAGATTTTTAATATAGCAATCCTCATATCCTCCTTTTGTGAGAGAGTTAATACTGTAAATTAATAGAATGTAACATAAATCAGTTTTGCAATTAAAAAAATGAATTTAAGTGAACTTTTAACAGTACTGATTTTCATTCCTGCTCATTCTGGTTTAAAATTTTTCCAGATATTTATTTTATTTAAAAAATTGCATACATCAACAGGTCAGTTGAAGGAGGATTTCTGAAGCGACTCGTGATTTCCAAGTTCAAAACCGACAGCGGGATTCTCCGGATAAATGATGAGTAAATGTAAAAGCTAACGAGTTCCAATTTGTAGCATGTGTTGTCTTCAAGATGAATGCAGACCCTGCATCTTTTTAAAAGTCATTCTTTGATGAGTCATGAGAGTAACTTGCTAAATTCAAAATTTCGAAAGCCGTCGTCAAAAGCTCCCGAATGGACAAGTTCTACCGAAAAGCTTACTATGGGGGCGCTACGGTCATTAGTACCCTTTTCTTCCGGTTAATGCAAGATCTTCATTGCTTTGAGCTAAAAAATTAACAAGGTATTTTAGAAAAGATACTGAAATAAATACTATGAAATTCTGAATCTGAAATCTACAGATCATCTTCTATCCATATAGTGCAAAAAAAGTTTCAAAAACTTGCATTAAAAGTTTGAAAAACTCAGCTGAATTTCGATGTTTACCCATAGATTTACATTACACCGGAAGTAAATGAAGGTTCCACTCAATGTTGTTGTTTACAAAGTAGAACTAGTCCATAGCGAAATAGTGCGACGTTAATATTCACTCCCTCGCTCGTCATTCTTAACCATCCCCTTCTTTGAAATACTACACCACGCCCAATGAGGGGACTTTGAATCCCAATAGATATAACTTACATCAGCTTCTCAACACGGCTTAGTCTTCAGTAGTACTCGAGTTCGACACCATGACCCCTAGGCTACCGTGAACTTTCTTTTAAGAAAGAAAAGAATTCTGTTGAAAAAGCATAGAACAGAACACCAAAATAACTAATCAAGTACAAACAATCGAGTGAGTGATTGAGTGAATATAAACATCGCATTATTCAGCTACTCGGGGGCTTTTGGTGGCAGCTCTCGTAATTTTGATCTATGTTCAAAATGACGAGAATACATCCCTCTCCTATCTTCCACACCACACCACGGGAGGCCGTTTTGAGCTTCTACAAATTTTACATGCATCATCCCCTTACATAGGGAGTATTTAGTGGTACTAGGCTCGAACTCATGACACCGGCCACGTGTTCGTTATCTTGACCACTAGGTTACCGCCGGTCATGCACAAAACAACCAAAAGAATGACTATTTAACCGAGTTGTTTAATATATCTGTATTCAAAAGTATAAAATAGACTTGACTGATTGAGAAATTAGTACTAACAAATAAGGCATTGAAATACTTGCGCGTGTGTATAAATATTTGAATCGAAATGTTGACAAATTTTGAAAGATAAGTACAATTAAAACGGAGTCAAACAATTCAGTGAATCTTTTTTTTAAAAAATTGGAACACATATGATATTGTAAATAATCTGTTAAGTAGTTTATAAAGTGAATTAAATTGCTATTGCTATTATTCATTTCTATTGAAAAAGATGCATGTATAATTAGAAATATATAAAAATTGTAAGAAATCGATTAAAAATCGCTAAAAAACCACTACTATTTCCTTTTATTGAATTATTAATTAAAATAATGTTTACAGTTAGCACACACATGAAAACTTTTTAATGTACATAACACAGACTGCATTATTTGTAAAAAGAATAAAACCTTTTTCAAAAAGTATTCTCTATTGATAGAATATAGATTTCAGATAAGATAAGCACACAAAATAACAAGCAACACAATTTTATTTCATTCGCTGAATAGAAACAAACATCTTGTATTCAAGTTGTGCAAAACGATAGGAATCAGTCACATCTCTGGTCAAATATTTATTTATTCATTAATAATTAAAAGTTAAAAATATAAACACGCATGAGAAATTCACGATTAACATTTATATTTATATTGACACAATAGTAGAATTCATATTCAATTTATCGTTAAGAATAGGAAGAATACGAAAATGAAAGCGCAACTTGTGAGTAATAGTTTTTACAAAATTAAAAGTTAATTTGGTGCTAGTTTGATATCACGGCGCAAGCGCATAGTTTTTGTTTATATTCGCCAAGATGGGCGAATACAATACAATATGGTTACCTTCATATTTTTAAGTCTGGCGATGTGGTTTCCATAGAGATAATGTATATGAAAAATATTAACTTTTTAATTTATATTCATTATTAATTTTTATATTGTGCAATAAAAATAAAATTTAAAAATACAGTTATTTTATGAAATAATCATAATATTCGTTATTTATAAAAAGGTATTGATATTTTTTTTATAAAGATTACTCTATAATGTTATTTATTTATAAATTATGTTATATGGGTATTCTTTTTATAATTTTTATTGCATTAATACGATGATTTTTATTTTCAATATAATTACTATTAAATTATATATTATATATAATAATTATTATTAAACCATACCATATGAGTACATATATATATTAGATATAATTACTATTAAAGTTAAAAAAAAAGATCATATAATGCATAATATTAGTCCATGTAACTTTCTATTATATTATATTTATATTCATTATTTTACCGATTGATCTTTGTTATTCTCATGATCTCTTCCTTTTTTTTCTTCATTTGAAATATATTTCAATTATTTCAAAACAATTCTTTAAAATCATCTTCCTTACGATTTTTTACAGCTAGGACTCCATCTTGAATTCCATTCCAGCGACAAAAAACGCTGCTTGGCGTCTTGCCCTATGATATCAAACTAGTTCCGTTAATTTTTCCCTCAGAGGATAAAGTAGATATTTCACATAATGTAGCTTTCTTTCATTGAAATAAAACTAATTTCCATCAACGTCTTTGAACGTAAAATACTAAGGCAAGGAATTGTCAAATTCTCACACAAAAATTCGCTTTGAAAATCTCTTGAAGTTTTATAGTTTTCTCGATATTATAATCCAAAATATAAAATTAACTCCAAGATTCTATAAAAAGTTCAAGATATTTAAAAGAAATCATTGTTCACATGACTGTACCCCTTGAAGTTATCAATGTATTTGTCTAATAACATTACAAATTATCTGTGTGTGCTAACAATAAAAATAGTAAAAGCGGTTAAAGAGTAGAATAGGAGGAAACCGGAATCGACCGCCAAGCAAATTAATTTAGCGATAGGTGTTCCGAGAATTTATAAAGTGGAATTTTGCATTGAAAACAAAGAAATATTAATGAAAAATTAAAAATTCAAATAATTTTCTGAATAAATATTTTTTATGTACCATGTTTTTATACCCATTTTTATGCATTACCATCGACTTCTGAGCTATAGTCCAAATTTCAAGTCTCCAGCTCATCGGGAAATTATCTTAAAATTAATTACAAAATTCCACCCGTACAGACAGACAGGAAAACGAGTTAATAAAAACATAGTGACCTGGGGGACCCTCTTTGACCTCAGAGTCACGAAATTTAATGCATAGATGCAACTTGGCCCGTGCTATCGACATTTGTGTCAATTCCTGAGTTACGGGGCCCCGGTCAAAATAGGGACCCACCTCTTCGGGGACCCAGGTTCGAGGCCAGAACTTTTCTTTTCTACACATCTTCATGCATTGTCATCTACTTCCGAGCTATGGTCCAAATTTCAAGTCTCCAGCTCATCGGGAAGTTATCTTAAAATTAATTACAAAATTCCACCCGGACAAACGAGAAATAGAGTTAATAAAAACATGGTAAGAAACTGCTTCAATATTTATGAAAGGTGGCTATGGACCAATTCTGGTCGCCAAAATAACTTCGTCAACGGACCCTTCCTAATCTAAACTATCTCCAGTAAAAGAAATCTTAAAAGAATTAAAAGCACATCTGTGATTAAAAATTTTTGAAATGCGTATTTCCACTTTTCGTGGAAAAATTACATGTAAAAAAATGAAAATGAGTTCATGAAGTACTTCAAATTGTACTTCTTTTGAAGCAAGTAAAGTATCTGTTTAATAACTCTAAGAGTAAGCTGTCCTAACACTAAGAATATTCGAAGCAAATCTACTGATAAAAAACAACTGTAACATTTAAACAAGATTCACAAATAATGCATGCGTGGTGAACTGGTCATTCTTTACGAAGTCTAAGTCAAATATTTGATAATATTCGACTCACTGGTACACATTTTACAATGCAACAAGTCATGCCTTCGTAAAAAAAGAGGAGGACAGCAAGGGCAGAAATTCCCCGGAAAACTTTTAAAACATTTACTGCATTGAACAGTTTCCGTGAGGAAATGACTTTCCATGGAAGAATTTGTAAGAAACCTTCTACAACAGAAGAAACAACAATGCTCAAAGGAATGATGGAAAAGTTGAACTGAAATTTGAAACCTCATTCCACAGATGTTACAATCACGAGATGAAGTGTCGGTGGAATCCACGTTTGCCTTGAATCCACTAGTAAATTTTTTTCCGCATCTTATACAGGAAAATTCTGATCCCTCAGAAGAAACTGAAATGAAAGAGGAAGTTTGCGTGTAATTGAATTCCCTTTCACACGGAGCACAAAAATAACAGAGCTTCTTTTTAACTGGGTTGACATATCCTTCAGCCATTTTACTCGGGTTGTGGATCTGCTATAACCACTCTTTTCCACGTGCGATCAACCGATTTTCCAAGTATTCACATATATGAGGAGAAACACTCCTATCAACTGAGGTTGCCAATTCTTGCTTCTAAAATATCATTCTATGTTTCTTCTGTCCATTTTGGGGCCGCGATGGCCGAGTGGTCTAGGCATCGGGTCATGGCTAGCGTGTCATGAGTTCGATCCTAGTACCACTAAAGACCCGCCGTGTAGGGGCGCGATGCACGTTAAATCTGTCGAGAGCTCAAACGTCCTCCCATTGGTGTGGTGTGGTAGTTAGGAGAGGGGGGTGCCAGCTCAGGTGCCGTCGGCGTCACTTGACCATGGTTCAAAACTACGCGGACCGTCGCCAAAAGCCCTCGTGTTGCTAATCAGTGCGACGTTAATATTCTCTCACTCTGTCCATTTTGGGTGGCCACGGTAGCCAAGTGGTCAGGGTATAGGATCATGGGAGGCGTGTCATGAATTCGAGCCCGGTAATACTGAAGAACTGCCGTGTAGGAGAGCGATGCACATTAAATCTGTCAAGAGCTCAAACGTCCTCCCGTTGGTGTGGTGTGATAGTTAGCAGATGGGGGTATCAGCTCAGGTATCGCCCGCGTCAGTTGACCATGGTTCAAAATTATGCGGTCCTTCGCCAAGAGCCCTCGTGTAGATGAACAATGCGACGTTAATATTCACTCACTCACTCTGTCCATTTTGGAGTGGCCGCGGTAGCCTAGTGGTCAAGATCACGGATTCGTGACCGGCGTGTCACAAACTCCCACCTAGTACCAATGAAGACCCGTCGTCTAGGGGAACGATGCACGTTAAAACTGTCGAGGTCTCAAACGTCCTCCCGTTGGTGTGGTGTGGAAGTTAGGATGCCAATTCAGGTGTCGTCCTCATCCCCTGACCATGGTTCAATGTTATGAGGCTCGTCACGTTTAACTTATTGTGCTATAGGAATACAGCTGAACATAAGTTTTTTTACTGTCAGAAGTGTTGTAAAAAAGTTCAATGAGACAGGATCTACAGAAAATAAGGTTAGAAGTGGACGGTCTGGAATATTTTCTGCAAGGGAGAAACGCAGCATTATCAAAGAGGTTAAGAAAAATCCCAAAATAAGTGCACCCCAGTTAGCCAAAGATGTTGCTAATACTTCGCATAAAACTTTTAGTGTACAGACTATACGGAATGTTTTACTTGAAGAAAGTTATTATGGAAGGGCAGCTAGAAAGAAATTTTTCATTTCGGAAAGAAACAGAAGAAAGAGATTAGATTTTGCAAAATCTCATGTTAATTTATCAGATGAGTTTTGGAACACAGTTATTTTTTCCGACGAATCAAAGTTTAACATTTTCGGGAGTGATGGACGACAATATGCGTGGAGAAAGCCAAACACACCGAACTGGAAAAACAACATTTAACACCGACTGTGAAACATGGTAGAGGGAGCGTCTTAGTTTGGGGCTGTATGGCAGCAAACGGAATTGGTAAACTGTGCTTCATTGATGCTATTATGACAGCACGTGCGTGCATCGACATATTGCGCCATAATTTGCAATCCAGTACCCAAAAACTTGGCTTAGGAACATCATTTGTGTTCCAACAAGACAATGACCCTAAGCATGCAGTGAACCTCACCCGGGAGTGGTTACTGTATAACTTTCCTCGCCAGTGTTAAAGACGCCGCCTCAATCGCCTGACATAAATCCAATTGAGAATTTATGGCACAAATTGGACGCAGAAGTCAGGAAACATAAAATTTCGTGTAAATACGAACTTAAGCGTCTGCATGAATGGCACAAAATTACCAATAGTACAACCAAGACTTTGGTTTCCTCTATGAGAAATAGATTACAAGCTGTTATAAATGCAAAAGGTATGCATACAAAGTATTAAACATATCCTGATTTTGTTCACACATTTTTCTTATTATTTTGCCAATACATTTTTGACATGCAAAAATACGATTTTGTTGAATATTTTCTGTAAAGGACATATTAAAATGAAAGTTTCATTAGATTTGTGTGTTTATTACCTCCTGTGTTCGTTATGTCCAGTTAAAATTGTCAAGCATTTCCTTTGTTAGCTAATTTGATCTATTATAGGCAATTGCCAATACCTTTTTTACCCACTATAGGTTAAATTAGGATTAAATTAAAATTAAGCTTACAACATTAGATTAAGAAAAACTGAAAATGTCTTAATATATTAGGATGAATAACAGTATAAGATGAAAAATTTTATTTATTTGTTTTCCAACTATAAAAGAATTGATTTGTTGTGTGCATAATTTTATTGTGCCTAGGAAAGAAAAATTCATGTTTTCAGAACTATCAAGGTGCTAAGCATGGAGGTACAAAATATGTACCACCTACTTTTTAAAACTTTGGGGACCCTTTTATTTGAAAAGTGTTTGAAATTGTTAACATGTATCATCTTTTGCTCAATAATTATAGTTTTGAGATGTTTATCTAAAATATTTGTAATTATTTTTCCTCTAGTGGATTATTATTTTTGTCAAAAATCCAGCGCGTGAAAGAGTTAAAATAATTAAAAAGTAAAACTTAAAATATTTAATTCATTTAAGTATTAAAAAAAATTTTTGATTTATTTTTAAATTACTTGCTTTATTTAAATGTTAGAGACTTTTCTCTTAAATTTATAAATATAAAATTAAATGGGACAATACTCGTTCTCGGTAGACAAATAGCAATTGCTGCGCCATTTTGAATCTTTACTAAATGGATCTTCTTTTGAAATATAGCTTACCACAGGTGGCATCCCAAATTTTTTACAACTCAGCTGGTAGGATATGCTGATCTTGAGTTGAAGAGCTGTTTCTGCGAAATTAATCGTTCTTTTGAGGACTCCTGGGAATTAATATTTTCTTCAGAAAATAATATTGTACTTTTTCTCATATCTATAAAAACGACTTTCAATGGACGAATACAATATATTATTAAATACAAAATCATTCGAGATTAATGGGATTTGAGAGAAATTATCTTGTCACATGAACCTCTCGTCAGAACGAGCAGAGGATTAAGGTGTCCGACTAACCTTAAAATGGGAATTTTGGCAAAAACTGACAATTTTTTTACCATTTTATTTTATAGTCCATCTTATTAGCTTTATAAAAATACCTAGTTTATTATTTTCCGTTCACTAGAACAAACACTACAAGTGTTTTAGTAAAAGCAGATGTCATTACTTTAAGCAAAATGTCATACATTAAAACGCGTTTCACTAGAAATGTGTTTTTCTGAAAATACTCAAACGGGACACGTGATTGCTAAAAAAAGTTTTGAAAATAATAAGTTGAATTTTTTTGCGTATGTTCTGTATAGTAAAACTGTTTTAACCTTCAGATTTATCGATCACTGTTTTATTACAAAAATTTCAGGGATCTTATGGGAATATAATCAATGTTTTTCATAAGCAATTTCATATAATAACAAAGATAAAGTGCTCTAGTTTTGGTAAAAATTAAAATATCTCTTATCCCGAAAGTCAATTCAAAAATGAATAACATAACAACACATCAGAATTGAAGAATTGAATATCTGTTCATAAACTTTTGATACAGAAAGGGCCGCGTTTATGTTATTTTTTGTAAATTTTTACCCATTTTTTCCCATTTTAGTAATAATAATTTATTTTTTTCTTCTTAATTTTAGCATAATTTTATTTAAAAGTACTAAAAAAATCCCTATATCTCCATTTTTTTTTTTTAAGTTGTTGCAAGTAGTCAGATACCTTAAACTTTTTCTAAAGGATCCTGATTCATCATCATGTGATGGCAATAATGGTACAAACTACAAATTGTATAACATTGTGGTAATTTACTTTGATTTTGAAAAACTTATTCCAGATGGCCTTTTAACAATTCTAAAAATGATTGTGGATTCATATGGTTGATTTAAAGAACGTGAGTGTACCTTTTGAACATTTAGTTTTTTTAAGACAAATAATGCTGTTGTGGTGCAAGAGGGAAAATAAGAGTATGTTATCTGTAAAATGAAAAAGGAAGCATCTTTAAAGTTGAAGAGATGCTCGTAAAATCTTCTGCTATCCATAAAACTTGTAATGTTTGCACAATGAATGAGTCTCAGAAAAGTTAAAGCACTCCTCTACTTGATTATTAAAACACTTGGTGTTACTTCTGTACTAGCGCAACAATCGCCAACTCTATCGATAACTCACCAAGTTGGCAACCCCGATTTCCTATGTGCCGTACGCGCTGAATTGGCAACCAGGTGCTTTGTTTCATATATCACCAACATTCTACAATAATACCTAAGTACCCACTTGGTCTTAATGTTGACGCGACAACTTCTTGCTTGATTGTTAAATTTTGTTTATGTAATACTTTGCACCAATGCTATGCAAAAGTTCAGTAATAATTTTGTTGTTCTTTTTTACAAGAGAATGCTTCCATTAAAGTCATTACTTTCTTGAATGTTACTGTATAAGTGCCTTTAAAGTAAAAAAATAAGTTATATATATATATATATATATATATATATATATATATAGTGGGCTTTTTTTTTTTAAGAATTGAAAAAAAGTTCATTTTTTACGGTGTTGTTTTTTACTAAAATATCTTTATTCTGATATTCTCTGGCTATTATTTTTTTTTTTTTTAAAAGCATACTGAGCTTTATTTCACAAAATTAAAAAAGTTAATCCTTTATTTTTTTAAGAAGTTTATTGAAATCCCGCAATTTCTTTTAAGTTTTGCCATTTCAAAAAAAATCCCAAGTATGTTATTCATACTATTAAGTTTTATTATATGAATTCCGTGAATAGTGATTAGGCGTTAAATCTGTAGTAAAAATATTTTTATTTACTTAAAAATTATTAAATCAAACTTAACAGTAGAAATTAAAATAACCATTAGCATGTTAAGGAAATATGCCATTTACTGTAAAATGTTATTAAAATTTCGAGTCTTAAAAAGGACAAATTTTAAAAATAAATTATTCTTGGAAAAATCAATAGAATACCTTGGAATATTTTTTCGTATAGGAGGATTGTTTAGAGAAGACTGATTAAAGAGTTTTTTAAAATATTTGAACTGATTGAAAAATAGGATAAATCTGATGTAAATAAACTGAAAGTTTAAATTCCTGCAATTAGGGTCTTTGTGAAAAATTATGGTTTTAATGATTTCGTGGTAGGGAGCCCCGAGATTTAATTGATTACAAACGTAATTTATATAATTTAATTAATATCAATGTTAAAATCTACACACGAAAGCTTTTGGTGATGGATGTCGTAGTTTCCAATTATGATGAAGTGCCGACAATGACCCCCCCCCCCCGTCTGATAATACTCTCTTTACCTTTTTTCGAGTTGTATAGCTTGAGGAAACTGAGCATGGTAATATTTAACTATGTAAACCATGATAGGAATAAAATAAATTAACGTTTTAAAAAACTATAAAACATGCTTTCGGACTTAATTGAACTAAATAGTAAAAAATAATTCTTAATATAAGAATAAAATAATTAACGAGAAAAATTTATTGTAATTTTGGTAAAGGCGTTGGTTGCTCGATATCGTTATAATTTCTTACTAGCTCTATTCCGTAAGTGCAGAGTTATTGTAAAAATGTAGTACAAAGCCACCAAACGCTTTTACCACAAAGGCATTATATTTTTCGTTAATCATTTTATTTCTATATAATAAGATTTCTTCTTTACTTTTTAGTTTGATTAACTCTAAAAGTATGTTTATTAGTTTTTTAAATTATAATATATTTCCCTTTTCTTTTAGTCCGATTTATAATAAAAATAAAAGAGTGTTTAATTTTTTTTAATTTACAGAACTATGAAAAGTGCATATTACTCTTTTCTTAAAATTAAACTGGAAAGTCAATTTAGATAAGAAAAAAAAATTTTTAATTTAATACGAGTAAAATTATTTTTTTTCTGGTTTTTTTTATCTTCCTTTTTTAAACTTAATTTTTCACTTCTACAATATGAATGTAGGAATAAGGAAATGAGATAACAAATCTCGAAGTTCATCTTCAAAATTTTTTGATTTTATCCTAACATATTATAAAATTTAAAAAGTCATTGAATTGATAACATTTGAAAGCCGGCGTAATTTTTTGAGCTCATTTCATACAGAACATATTAAGATGAAAATAAAAGACCTAAACTTCTTCCACAATTTAGCCTATGGAAAAGGGTTATTGTTATGGTCACTTCCTAAGCAAGCCCTGGATCAAAATTCCGTGGGGGCTCTCTTTCCGATGAGGGAAATGTTCTAAATGGGACAATTAATAAAATTTTATGATTTGTTGTTTACACATTTCGGTGCCTCGTATCATTGATATGGCTGGTAAGGCATTTGCTACACTCCTTGTTATGGTTGTACGATTGATAGTAGGAGTCATCAGGTACTATTTTCTAAAGACTTTGATGAATTGATACCACCAGCAGTGTTTCCTACTATACTGGAAAGAAATTGATTTGAAACAATGTTTGAAACATTTATAATGTACGCTTGAACTTCTTTACTGTATTTTTATAATTTAGAGATATATCCATGGTTTCTGGATTTGAGAATACATGTCAGACCAAATTTTTTGAATCCATTAACTACATTTTATACTTTTCATTTCAGAAAGTCTCGAAGTAATCGTGTGTAACATTAAAAATTTAGATGAATCTTTATAACGGTTATAGTCATTTATGTATTTCAGAAATTGCAGAGATCAGTATAGCGGCCAGCAAAGGGTTTTTATGTAGCCCACCATCAGAAAATCGACACACCGCGCCAGCAACCCACCTTAAGCACATCCAAAACTTCTCCAACTCCTCAAAAAGCATTCTTTATCACCCAAACAAACAGATAGCCGCCCATCCGGTATAGTGGTCAGTGAAGCTGACGGCGGTGCTGCAGGGACTGGGTTCGAATCCCGAAGAAGGCATGGATGTTTGTGTTGTAATCCTTTATATTCTGTCTGTGTTGTTTACCCCCGTGTTATACGTTCGGTGGTGCACGGGGTTTATAAATGTTAAAAAAAAAAAAGATAAGAAATTCACGTTCGATCTACTAGACCAGCTCAAAAACCCACTCTTAAAGTATCTTTCAGCATCCTAGAAGAATTCATCCCCCTAGCAATTGCAATTCCCTCCGAATTCGGACGCCTCAGAGTGATCTCTCAAATGCTAAAGGATGAAATTAATGTTTAGTTCACACGCCACATCATTTCCAAACTAACGATAGTTACTTGGAGTTCCGACAGTATAAGAAAAAGATTGAAACAGTTCATTCTGAACAGAACCCAGATATCATACACCTTCAAGAAACCCTCCTCAATCCATGACATACTTTTTCCTCCCTCAGTTATAATATTTCGAGAAATGACTGCTCTTTCCGGGAGGGTGGAACAGCAAGTATGAATGAACGGAGGGTTCTACATCACAAAATATGCATCCTTAACATTAGTTTCATTTCTATATGGAAGGTGTGTAGGAACGGAACCCTCTCTGAATCCTATACTTAATGCCAAGACAGATTTAGCTCACCCTGACAATTTACTGTGGGTTTGAATAACGCGAAAATTTTCGTTTCGGATCAAACCAATTAGCGAGTTGAATCCTTAACTGGTATCTATGGATGATTCAAAAATAAATGTGTTAAATCTTGTTTTTCAGACTTTCATGTAATAGCAAAAAGGATCTTTTTGCAAAGTCCTTTGCTCCCGAATTTCTAAATGAAATGATTGATATGCAATGCTGGCTGTGAGGCAGAGTTGGTTTTGTGCTGTCCTTGTACGCCCAAGTTTTCGGTGTGAGCACGACCTATTTGGCACCGCTCCTTCAACGTCATGTCTACTTAAGGGCGTGGAGGGAAACAAAGCATCACCAACAACTTCCATAATAACTATTATTTTATTTCTCTTCAAACACATGTAATCAATCACAAATGAAACTATAAAAGGAGACCCTAGGAGTGATATACAGAGTGAGCAATCTATTCTCAATGAACAACTCTAAGTAAACACGAATAATTGATTTAGACAAAGTGAACAAGCGCTAGCGATCCGATTACTAAATCTGATTCAATTTATCTTTAAATCGTTAATCCAATAATTTATTACCTTAGCAACTGCTTCTTTAACTCGCGCTAAGTTTATGAAATACTCAATGAAATATTCTAATATTCTCACCTATGTATCACCGCAACAGCTCTCCTGCTCCTTCCATATTGCATCTTCAAAACCTATATATATATATATATATAGACTTTATATAGTCAAACTAATTTAAATATCCCGGTTTGTTCTTGAGAAACTGTGAATTAACGCGAATGCCGGCCCCAAAGTTTCCCCTGTAGGATTAGTGAATAAGGACGCGTATAGATCCGTCACAGCGGATTCGATCCCAATTTAAGACGGGGAATTTTCAGGATGCAAAAAAATGGACATCATACATATATGAATATGCATTATGTTAAAAATCCCTAGAGTGCCTGTTTCCCTCAAGTGTTCTCGGCAAAAATAGTAGTTTTCAAACATTCATTGTCAGAGATCAGATACCTTCCTCTGGAAAGGAAAATGTGCCAAAATTACAATGTGGCATTTGATATCCAATTATACGGTGCCACAATAAAAGGTGATAAATTGGGTCTGCAATGCTTGACTAATAAAATAGGACCGTAATGGTAATTACCAATACACAACTCCATTAGAAAGGGGAAAAAAGCAATGTAGCGATATTTTTTTTAAAAATTATTTTAACTTATTACACATTTTTAAATTTTATTTTCAAATAGAATGAAAATGTAGAATATATTTGCTTGTAGCTGTTGTTTCGTTTTCGAAAATACTTATCTATGGGGGAAAACAATGCTTTAAAATGAGATTTACGAAAAATGTTTACAGTATGGAGTTAAAAAAAATAAGCACTAAAAGTCGGTGCAGATAACTTCTACTACGAAACTCATTTGCAAAAGTTTGTTAACTGAGGGTCATATCTGTATTGAATCTCATTGATTCCAATGATAAAGCGTAATCCATTTACGACAATCTCTATCTAAGACGAATATTGTTCTTTTTTTTTTTTTTTTTTTTTGTTTATCTAATATTATTCAGTGCAAATAAAATGACCAATTTTAGCCGCCTAAACGGGGAAAGGGTCAGTGAAGCTAACTGATCGATCATAGGGTTTGAAGTCCAATCCAGTAAAAGGTATTGGTGTTTGGAAATGTATATTACCGGAGTAGCATTTGTGAACTTTATGTATTAGACAAGCAGAAAGTCGAGAGGTGGTAGGGGAATATGTGTTGGATAACCTCGGACCCACCTTCCGGATTTTCAATCAACATTGGAGAAAACTGAGCTAAGCATTTTTGTCACTTGCATAGTCCTCAAGGCTGAGGCCAAAAAAACAAAATAAACCAAAGTAATAGTCTCCTTTTTAACGATGGATTTTGCAGCATCGATCTGATATTAGTATCGGTCAGGTATGATAAGTAACAACATGTTCAATTCCATAATCTGTGTCAATTATTGTTTCTTAATTAGTTCGTTCCATTTACTTACAATCCAAATTTTATACTGCAATCAATCACTTGATTGATTAAACTCACAGCTGGTGTCGATCCGCGAAGTTTAGTTTACAGCCCGTTGTTGCAGAGAGTAAATATGACTGTTCAAATATAATGTTTTCTAATTTTATATTTCAGAGATGTCTAACAAAAAATATCTTATTATCACTGACAAAAAAACCGTGATAGCTTTTTACTTTAATTAAGAAACACACTTCGAATTTCACGTAACTTCAAATCACAAAAATCTCGAAACCATTGATTATACTTCAAATATTAGATGGAAAGTAACTTCAAAGAAGTTCGCGACAAGGTCTTTTTCAAAATATTCCTCTTTGTGTGGTTTTGAGTTTCTTACTCACCTAATTTGTATAATGGAATCTCTCATAAATCCACAAGGGATAAGACTGAAACCAGATTTATTCGAAAAATACCGAGAAGTCTCTAAATAAGAGACTCTCGTTAAAAAGACAAAGTTGAATATACGAATATTCGTAATAGTTGACAAAATACGATGAAAAATTCCCTATAGATTATTAACACAAAAAAACTATCTTTTCAGCGGATCTTTTTCTCTAGGCTACTGATCACAAAAAATAAATCACATCTAGATGATCCCAAACATTACAAGGGTTATTTCACAAGAGTCAAATGCTGGTTTGACGCGAATTCATATACCAATCAACTACAAAATAATCATCATATGCCCCAACTAAGTTTAATTCAACCAAAAAAAAGAGATCGCAAGTAAGAAGACTTTTGAAAACAGGGGATTGGCAACACCTATTCTTGTTATAAAAGCTGATGATTAGAGACTTGTTGAATAAATTAGATTTCTTTTCACTTGCTGTATGATTTGACTGATAGATTATTTTATCAATAGAATAATTCGAACGTCCGACAAATCATGTCAGAAAATAAAGGTGTGTCGATTCGAGAAGAACTAGAATATATCTGTGAAAAATGTAGAAACAAGATGAAGAGAACTTCCAGAAAAAGCATCTTGGTTTCTTCTGAAGAATCTTCCCTCAGATGTAAAATATGTAACAAGTACTTCAATACGGCATTCAAAATACGGAAACGAAAGAAGCTGTATACCTGCGAGATATGTAAGGAAGTGTTTAAGTTATTTTCTACATTGAAAGTTCATTCATATAAACACAGCAACGAGTGGCCCTATCGCTGCCCAGTTTGCGATAAGGGTTTCGCAAGGCCACGTGCTTTTCATAAACATGTTCAATCGCAAAAAAAAATCAAAATTTACAACGCAGTGACTGTGGAGCGAAGTTTAAACGTAAAGTTCAATTGGAGGTTCATATTCTTAAACATTCAGGGAAATTTAAGTGGAACTGTCAAATATGCTCAAAGGGATTTGCTTTCGAATGTACATTAAATACTCACATGATCTGTCATAAAACAGAGAAGGATTTTAAATATAGTCATTGTGATAAGACATATAAATACAAAAGTGACCTGAAAAAGCATAGCGCAGTTCATTCAGGGAAAAACAAATATAACTGTGCAGAGTGCTCCAAAGGATTTAATTCTAAATCAAGTTTTGAAAATCACAAACAACACTGTCATTCGAGCAATCAGATTCCAAAAGGCAATTTACAAAAAAAATGGAAATGTAAACTGTGTTTAAAGCAATATGCAAATGAACATGAATATAAAATCCACCAGTGTTTTCCCTTAGAAGAAACATATTACGAAAAGATTGAACTTCCCTCAACTTCTGATCAAAGAACAATTTTCGATGATCACCACTCGGAAGAAACTACACGTGTTCGGTTTCGGTGTGACGTGTGTGATTCTATTTACACTTCTAGTTTAGAACTTAGACGTAACAAGCAATTACGTCATCGGATAGATATAGGGATTCTGAAGAAAAACGAAAACAGGAAGGAACAAGGGACTATTTCTGATGGTCACCATTCCGAAGAAAATATGCAATACCCAATTCAGTGCGATGTGGGTAGTTCTGTTACCATTTCTGATTTTGAACTTGGAATGCACAAAAAAATATTTCATGGGATAGAACGAGGGCCAGTTTGAAAAAATATTTAAAATAACTTTTAAAGAAAGTAAAATTATTGCAATATATATCTTCGGAACCTAATTACAATGTTGCCTTCAATAATTCTTCCTCAAATAGAGCTCCAATTCTTTGAGTACTTATTGCTTCTCACAAAAATCAATTTTCTGGGATACAGTTGAAATATACTTAATATTTTATTCGTTTAGAGGTAGTATATTAACCACAGCTCTTACTTTTAAACTGCGACAAAGTGTTCTAGAATCAGCTAGCACTGTTTCAATACATATTCAGATTATCATATTTAGACTCTTGCTTATGGCATATGTTTTAATGCGTTTTATTTGATGACCAGTTTTTTTTTAACTAATTTCTTCTATTTTTTTACTTATTCTCAATAAAGTATTAATTTAGTGAATATTGTTGCTATTAGATTTACTTATAGACTTTCAATATTATCTCACATTTCTTATTCGAGAAAGTTCCAGGTATTTTTAAACAGAAAAGAAACGTGTATGCTTAAATGTGAATGCTTAGCTTTATTTTAAGATTTTATTTCCAAGAATAGCTTATCTTGAGCCTTTACTTTTCTCCAATATTTCTTGCCATTTATAATTTAAAAGATTCTGAACTGATATTAAGACATTGTTTAGTTTTTTAAATAATGGCAATTATTAATATTACATTTTAAATTTTTAGAAAATTACGGGTTATACAAACGAAGGTTATTGACTTTTTTTGATATGACTGACTTTTTAAAATTTTTTTTAGAATATTTTAAACTGATGTAATAGAAGGTATAAATAAATTTTCAGTTTTTAGTGATTTTTACGAAAATTAATTGATTTTACATAATTGTAACTGAAGTTTAAAATATTAAATTTAAAAATATATTTTAAGTTTTTCGTAATAATTTTGATTAATTGACCTAAAGAGAATTAATTTTAATAAATGTGAACAATATCCTGTTTTTAATACATCCAACAAATTTTTCACTAGTTACCTTGTAAAGCATTGATTTTTTTTTATAGATACAGTATAGTTTTATTTAATATATATCTTCTACTGACTATACTCGAATCGTCAAAATAACCTTTCTCGCTCTTTATAATCAATATATAGCTTTATAATACTTCAACTTAAAATTAGTTGGCAAAATTATATTTTATAAATTTCTTTTCTTTTCTTCATCATTAATTATTTAAATTAGTTTCTTTTTAATTCTTTACATTAAATATTCAATTGGAACACTATTTTTTAAAATTCTTACGTAGAGTTAATAAAACGGGAATTTTTGACATTTAATAACTGTATATTCTTGCTATTTTAGTTTAATTGAAAGCACAACACAAAGACATTTTTAGTAAGGATTTATTTTTTTATTGATAAATTGTGTTTAATAAATCTTATCTCCTTTGCAAAATTAATAAGGAAAAATAAAATAAATATAGACTATAAAAGAAAGCGAATATATGTTAAAATGTTTAAGCATATTGGGTTTTACAAAATTTCATATAATTTAAGCATTTTATCCGGTGCACATGTCTTTTTCGCACATATTATCGTTTCCAACTGTTCGGCATTCTATTTGATTTTTCATTTACGTTGCATTCTGGAGCACTACGGAAGCTCTTGACGACATATATTATCTTTTTTAACCACAATCGGATGTTTAAAAATCGTCTCGTCCTTTCTTCATTTATTTCCTTTTGGTAATTAATACACTAAATTTTTCTGTCTTTTAATTTTGTGTATTAACTGCTGAGGAAGGACAGCTATTCATCAACGATATTTCATGACATATGTAGACGAAACGATGCTTGAATTCACACTTTTTGTTGAACGGAATAATTCACATAAATTGATCAATTCACTCAGACATGAATAATGAAACTGCGTTGTTAAAAAATTTCATTTAAAATATCTGAGAAGATATTTTATGCAAACTATTATTTCAAGTGCAAGAATGAGAAAGTTTTGGCAAGCACACAGT
Source organism: Trichonephila clavata (assembly GCA_019973975.1). Lineage (NCBI taxonomy): Eukaryota > Metazoa > Arthropoda > Arachnida > Araneae > Nephilidae > Trichonephila > Trichonephila clavata. The sequence goes on from BMAO01000138.1 coordinate 100,230, forward strand.
TTTCGTGTTTAACATGACAATGTCATATAACTTAGTTGACCTAATTGGAAGGGGAAAAAAAGGGGATACAATCTTATACAAATAATTCGCATCAGTGCTCTCATAAATACGCTGGCATTTCAATTAGAGAAGAAAAGTAATTTATCACTCTAAGAATTTTTTTGTTGATAGAATCCAACTACATTCAGAACTGTGATTTTGCAAAAACGTAGAAAAGAAGTACTTTATAATATTTGGGATTATTTAGATTATAATACACGTATAAAATTGTTTTAATCATGTTACTACTATAAGAATTATTTAAAAGTAGTATTTTGGCAAAAAGATGAACTAAGAATAACCTACTTTTTAAAACATGCTTTTTTTATGAAAATGCTTTGTAATAGTAATAAATTGCTTATTAATAGCTTAAACACTTCAAAGGATTTGAACTAGGAGTTTTGAAAAAATTCACATTATTTTCAGTGTTGCTAACAATTCAAATGATTATCGATGGTTTTGTTGATTTTTTTTTTCTTTTTTATTTATTAAACTATGGATAAATTTATTTCTAAGGCATGTGTCTCAAAAATCCTAGTTCAGGCACTATACAGAGTTTTGATCAATATATAAGCAAAATATTATTGTTCTAGAATCTCATTTTCCATAAATGCCGATGAATTGGAAATAGATCATTCTACGTTATTTTCTTGTCAAAATACTGCATATAAATAGAATTTTCTCCTAATAATACTCTTAGAACAATTTCATTCGTGTATTTATTTCTCAGTGAAACTAAATATTAGGAAAAATATCCGTTTCTGTGCTTCTGCGAAATCAAGGTTCTGAACGTTGTCGGTACCCTAAATATCTTCGCACTAAAGCAAAAACCCGTGCATTATTTCTTTTTTTGATATATTCCTGACTCATATATGCATATTAAATTTCATAAAAAGATTAAATGTTGAAAATATTTCTACACATTAATACGAAATATCATTTTTTCAATATTATTATTACTTTGTATAAAAAAAAAATTACGCAAATTTTTTTTATGCTTCCGTTACACCTGATTCTGTATGTTTTCGAAAATTAAGGGGGGGGGGAGGCTAAAAGATATTTTTTTCACTTGGAACCAACGTTGCTTTTGAGCAGTGGTCTTCAAACTTTTACACGGAAACCGTAGAGCTTTAAAGATGTCTTCGGAAAACTTCTTCCTCCCATAGAATTGAAGAATATATCTTTAAATAGCATTTAAAGTAGATCAACATATTAAAGGCTCTTAACGGAACGAGACAATTATAAAAAAAAAGTATTGCTTTCGTTGTTAATAAATTTCAATGTAATTTTTTAATATCATGAATTCAAATTTTATGACATTAATTTTTATAACTCAAATTCACCTACTGCCGCCCATCCGGTATAGTGGTCAGTGAAGCTGACTGCGGTGCCGTACGGCCTGGGTTCGAATCCCGGAGAAGGCATTGGATGTTTGTGTTGTAATCCTCTCTCTTTCTTCTGTCTGAGTTGTATGCCCCCGTGTTATACATTGCGTGGTGCACGGGGTTTATAAATGTAGAGGTGTATTTTACTTATACAAGTGGTTTTTCTTTTGGTGTCTAGGGGTGAGTTATACTATGTCTAGGATCTTGATATTCAAAGAAACAAATTGGTTAGGATATAATTACTTTTTAGTTAAACATTAGATTGATTTCCGAGTAAATACTGGTTTACAACATGAGCTATTTCAAGGAGCATGCACTCAATTGTCGCTAAGCCTATCGACCACCACGCTGACCGAAACGTGACCTCGTGCCTGTAAAACCGGAGTCTGTCTCCCTCACGTCTGCCACGCTCTCCGTCGCTCTCGCTTCTGTCTCAAAAACACACCATTTCGGGGGGGGGGGGAGGACGCATATATTTGCTGGTAGTGCCATCTATTGGTGAGGTTGTAACCTCACTGAAAAGAATATTTTATATTCCTAATACCTTAAATCCTACATAAATGTTAAACAAAACAAAACAAATCACCTAACCACGCATTATATTCACTTAAATATGTGCTAGCGCTTTTTTACACAAATTTTCGAAGTCTAGATCTATCGAAAGTATCTGTTGTCGCATTTCAAATTCTACTTAGAATTTGCTTTCTTATTTAGATTTTGGGCCACGCTTATTGAGAATATATTTCACTTAAATATAATGCTCTAAATATCATTAAAATGTATAGATTTGTGTGAGAAATCCTCTGTATTTTGTTTGTGTTTGCAACCTAAAATTTATAATAGCTGTGTTTTCTTAAATTTAGAATTTAAGGGGTCACAGTACGGGGATTCAATTGATAAAAATTGGTCAAAAAATCATATTTAATTTTTTTTAGCTTAAATTATTATTTATATGCTTTTTTATACCCTGACAAAATTTGAAAATTCTAAACTTAAAAACGCAGAATTATGATAGATTTTGTGTTCGTTTTTATTCACATCCCTATGGCAAATCAAAATTTTAAACTTACTTATCTCGGAAAGATAAAATAACTATTTTGTCTTCATTTAAAATGTTAAGGCTTTTTTTTTCTATTATGTTTAATAATTTAACTCAGAATTTGAGCATTTTTTAAGGAATTTTCAAGAAGCATTCATAAAAAGAAGTATTGTACAAATACTAATCATGTTATCACAAAATCCATACCAACTTTTCTTACGCATAGTTCGACGTATTGTAAATCAAATTTCATGTGTGTACCTACATTTTTGTAAGAGGAGTAGCATTTTAAAATCATTTCACAAATTTTTTTTTTTTCCTTAAAAATTAAATGCCTATCTTCTTATGAAATTTCGAGCAAAAAATCTGCTTTACATAGTATACACACATAGAAGACTACCAAATATTTTTGAAATCCTTAAATTAAAAATTTTTGCTTAAATCGTACCATGTCCCCTTAAAGTCAAATCTGTTAATATGTCGATAATTTCTTCCCCCTCCTTCATAGGGTTTATTTCCGTAGATGAGAACTGGTACATTTTCCATTAGAAAATGTAGTTTTGCAAAAAAACATTGTATTAACGATTATAAAATCATTTTGTGGAATCTAGGGTAATAAACAGTCTAATAAGAACGTCCTATGAAGAAAAGGCGTTTGAATATTCTTTTATTATATTATGATAAAAGGTATATTACAAACTAAAATTATATAATTAATGAGAGAATTTAGGTTTTAATGAGCAGGATGAATTTTCATAGAAAGCAAGATTCTACACTACTGGCCACCGTAAATGCGACAACAAGAAAAAAAGTGATAGCGCAACAAAGTTTATTTTGTAGATAACATGTTGACCAAGTATCAAATGATAAAATTTATACACTTCTGTGAAGTGTGGTTCCTGCCAGAAACAGTAGCCAGAGTAGCCGCCATTGTTGGAGATCACCGCTGCCTTACGCCTCGGCATTGATTCAAAGAGACTTTGGATGTGTTCTTGGGGTAGAGCAGACCTAGAAGCTTCCACACGTTGCCAAAGTTGATCTGGTGTGGCAGTTGGGGGTATAATCTGGGTCAATCGTTCAGATACCATGAACCACATATTTTTTATCGGCGAAAGATGTGGAGAGCGAGCCGGCCAGAAAAGCAATTCAATCTGGTGATTGACAAAGAATCTTTAAACAATGCGTTCCCCGTGTGGTCGCGCATTATCCGGTTGAAATATGGCTGTGGACAAGCCCTGAAGGTAAGGAAGGACAACTGGCTCCAACACCTCGGATATGTAGCGCTGGCTGTTTAAAGTACCGGCAATACTTACTAGAGCAGTGCGAGAGTGATATCCAATACCAGCCCATACCATAATACCCAGTGAAGGACCAGTGTGGCGGTGCATAACGCAGCTGTTCAGCATCCTCTCTCCACGGTGTCTCCAGACTCGAATCCGACCATCGTGGTGTTGCAGACAGATGCGTGACTCGTCAGTAAAGATAACTTTCTTTCCATTCTGCCACACACATTCTTCTTTCATCGCACCATTGGCGGTGGAGACGTCTGTGGTTCTGCGTCAAGGGTAGACCAAGTAATGGACGTCTTGCGGACAGACCACTCTGCTGTAAAAGGCGTCGAATGGTAAACGCAGACACTGAATGATGCGTTACAGTTTCAATGTGCTGTGTTATGGTTCGTGATGTGACTGAGAAATCTGTTACTGCCATGCGCACAATTTGCCTGTCCTCACGCGAAGTGGTGCACTGAGGTGGATGCGATCGACCACGTCGGTCCGTTTTACCCTCCTGCATCCAACGGTCACATATCCGCATTACAGTTGTTTAGTTTCGTCCAACACGTGACGACCGATTTCCCTGAAATATAATCCACAATCTCGGTAGGCCACTATCCTTCCTCTGTCGAACTCGGATACTTGATCAAAAGCTGATAGCTGTTTGCTACGAGAAATAACTGATCGTTTTTTGAAATAACCACAATTGCTGAACTTGAAATCGTCGAAATATCCAAGCCTTAAATAGCGCTTTGAGTTGGCGCCATAGTGATGTGTGTCTGCGCTGAAATTCTAATCATGTGCATATCTCACCTCCGCTAATGCATGTTGTAAATTTCATGTTATTTGCGTGCTTAATTCAGGGTGTTGCATTTACGGTGGCCATTAGTGTATGATGCTTTCATATTTATAGTTTTTCTTTTTCGAATTTTTATTATGACCTGTGGAACACCCGGGTATACGTCGTTGGAGCCCAGGTTCCTTGGAACTCTCTTTGAAGACCACTGCTAAAGAATGGCACAATTTGAGATGAAGATGGAAGCCTTCTAGAGTTGTCAAGTGGCACCCTTAATATGGTACATTATTGTCTTATTTTCTACGCTAAACTGCATAAAAATATTAAAACTTTTTTCCATGGGTGGTGAACCTTTATGGATCAACGTGCCATTTTTTCTAAAGAAACGTTTATTGAGGTATACACGTGCAGTCAAATAATTGTTACTTGTAATTATTGGGAAAATAATAAAGCTAAATACTAACAACTTAAAACCCTCCATTTACTACGAAAACGTACATTTTGCCCTGTACAAACAGTAGCAACTGTTTGAGGTTAAATTAAAGTAACATGAGTGTGACTTCTGTTGGAGCAGATTAGATGACCAAAAAATAACTTACGTTAGGATTGTAAGATGTTACTTTTAGCAGAATGCATGCTGAATTGGAGTCATGAGCCGAACGGTTTCTAAGCAGTCATGAATGTTCTTCATCTGTGAAAATAATGACTCTCTTGCATAAATGGATGAAAATATGTGAAAATAGCTTCATCAAACAGTTAATGTACTTAGAATCGAATTTCATTTTCCCTAAAATTTCGTTACTGGCATTTTTACATATATTGCTTCTTAATAATTTTATTTCAATCAATTCCTTGTTTCAATAAATTTTGAATTATTATTGAACTAGACTGGAATCAATCAGTAGCATTTAAACACTTCAAATTCCAACCAATTGCATTGAGACAATTTCAGTTTATCAAGTTTAGTCACATCAGGGTACAAAATAAACTTGATCGTTTCCAGTAATTCTTTGAGCTGTGAAAATCTGGCTGGAAATTCCTCGATTGCAGAAAAAATTTCTTCGGTAGATTTTTCTTCGTCAGCTTTCGCACGTAAATCCAAATTTTGGATATTTTTTTTTAAAGTTTTGGAAGTACTTGTATAGATTCTTGTAAAAATAATTACAAACACAATAATAAACGAGTGTGCTCCTCGCTGCTTCGCGATCGACCAATCGCGTTTGTTCCTAATACTACGTAGTGAACTTTGTTATTTTGAACTAAAATTCAAATTACTTTAATTGGTAAAGTGCCCAAAATATTGTGTCGCATGCCATCAATGGTACACTTGTCATTGGTTCGCCATCTCTGCTGTATAATATTTAATGTTCAACAGCTAAATTGTTCCACAGATTAGGTTAATTTACAAGAAATTTTAATCCACATGAATTAAATCGGCCACAGAAGGACTAAAACGCTAATTTTTCTACGCCTTTGGTGAAAATGTTTGAAACAAAACAATAAATTATTGACTAACACATTTGTGCAGAATTTCACCGTCCATTGTTTCTACTGTAATTTATTAAGTTAAAATTTCTTATTTACGAAGGATAGTGCTTAGTTTTAATCAGATACCTCATGCAGATTTCGTGAATGAATCGCAAAGTTTACCTTTCAAAAACGTTTTCTACTTTTGTTAGAATAAGTTATTTTAAAACTGTAAAACTAAAATGTCGTAACTTTAAAATTTTTGAAATTTGGAAGGATTTAATTTGTTTTTATTTAAAAACGTACTCCGGCTCCCTAGGCACTTAAAATTGTTTTTCCTCCCTACATTCAGAGCACCCTCTTCCTTCAGGTCTTATCTTGCCAGTTTTGCTTCGAGAGGTATTTTTCCTTAGCACTCTCTAACTATTTTCCCTTTCTTAGCTTTTGATCCTTGGAGAGTCTTTCCATTATCTTCCACCTATGGACACGCCGGGTTCCGGACTAGGAACATGTAGCCGTAAGAAAGTGATAGTGGCATGATTTGGCAACTCTTGTTCAATTGTTGCCTTTCAGCAGTGTTTCTCAAACTTCCACTATAGTCGACCCAATTTTCAATCATAATTTTTATTGCGCCCGCCTTATACAATAATAATGTATTGAATTCAATAGTAATGCATTTGGTGCTAAAGTTACAATATGAACTTAATTATAAACCATACAAATTAACAAAATAAGTGTTAAATTCTGTATATGTTTATTTTAAATAATATATATTGTAAGCAAATTGCTTTTAAGTACATAATAAGATAATTATTGTGTTTTTTTTTCTTTTCCTTTTGCTATCTTTTAAATGGGAGCAGATTGCAAAATGATATTTAATTAAAGATATTTTTCCTCCATCATCCATTTTTAAAAGTAGAAATGTCATTATAAAAATAGTCTAAGATGTCTATGTTACTCTATATCATATCCAGCATATCTAGCTTTCTCGCGAACGTCTTGATGAGTTTGGGCAACTTATCGGACGTCTGTGCAAAACATGTAAAAATACTATACCTCGTAGATTTCCAGTTAGTCTTGGTCGAATCGTTACTTCTATAGCTATACCATTAATATACATTTTATAATTTGCTCTTTAGTTGTAATTCACAGTACTAAGTATTTATGGCGGTAGATTAGCAAAAACATGCATAAACTTGTAAGTCGTAACGAACATTTGACAACAATAAAGTATTAAAAAGTGCACAGAGGAGCATATTTCCGAAAATTAAATCACAAGTAAGTATTCTCAGGAATATTTAAATTTTCGATTTACCACTACTAAAGTAAATGGAGAAGAAAATAGGATACAAAACATATAGGATACAATAGGTGTATTATAGGAAACATATAGGTGTGTTATAGGATACAAAACATATTGGTAGCAGACACTATGAAACCTAATAGACTTAAAAGACATATGGAAATGCTCCATGGTGAGTACATTAACAAACCTCAAGATTTCTTTGAATTAAAATTAAAACCATATCAAAAACAAAAGCATTTAAAAAAAGAATTTAAATAAACATTGTCAGTGAATGAAAAAGCTTTACTTACTCCTTACAAAGTATCATACAAAATAGCCAGATGTAAAAATTGTCACATTTTTGGCGAAGAGCTTATTTAGCCAGAAGCAATTGAGATCGTAGAAACCATGTTTCGAGACTATTTTGAGTTGCAGTCTATGGACTGCAAAGAGTTTGCCAAAGAGTTGCAGTCTATGAACTGCAACTCTTTGGCAACATCTACTGTAATTGTAAGCTTCACAGAATTAGCATTTAGAATTAATGTTAAATGAAGAAAAAAATATATATAATTCCGATGAAGAAAAATTGTGTTATTTTTAATATTTAAAGAGAGGAGACTTCAAAATGTTTTAACCGGGGGCAGGCGCACACACGATGCTAAAATTAATGGTCACGCGGGGTGACTGATTCAACCCAATCCTATCTTGTCCTTGTGCCTTTATCCTTTATCCTTATCTTGTCGTTGTATCCAATCCTTGTGCCTTTTTAACAGGTCAAAGTGTAGCTTGCGGTACACTTATGACTTCACATTTTTCTTGATGGAGTTCTTTGGTAGTAATTGAAAATTTTCCTTTCGTTTCATGTTCATCTCTTTTCTCAAACTTACTTTCGCTATCATGATTAATATGCATTATTTCATCAAGTTTTTCCCTTGCTTGATCAGTTTCAACTTCCTTCAATATAGATCACACATGACAATTTCTTTTTTTCTATTCTGCTCATTTACATTTATCGCTGGTTAAAAATGTCATGATGTCAAAAGGAACATGTCTACCAAATTTCAAGTATGTAGGTTGAATAGTTCCAGAGATATCGTGATTAGTCAGTCAGTCAGTCAGTCGCTTTTCTCCTTTATATATATAGATACCATCTTTTCAAGCTTTCTAATGATGGGAACTGAGATGTAGAATTCACGTGGAAAAATTTAAATCGTTTGAAGCCAGTGCCATACAATTTTATAAACGTAAAAAGGAACTTTTTTACTAAGACTATTAAAAATATTTTACGACTTTTTGCTTTCACACGTCCTGGGCCCTCACAGTTCGGGGGCTCCGTTTCATTGATACGTCTGATACGGTGGTTGCTAAGCTCCTGAACAGTTTTTTTTTTTTTTACACATTGAAATTTTTATATTGTATAGTGTCTTAAAATGACCCCAAATAACATTTTTTTAAACACATTTTTTATAATATACAATTTCTAAGTATTGTCTACAAAATGTGGTCATCTATTTCAAGTTTCTCCAAAAAAAGAAAAAAATCAGAATATTCTTGGAAGGTTTTTCGAATACAAGTAATTCTGTTAAATTTTGCAATTCACGATTGAAGAAAAGTGCAGTCGGACCCCGAATTTAATGAATTCTTTCTATTTCCCGAGTAAAATAAAAAACAAAAACCTTTCTTTAACGAATAATAAACCCCAAATTAACGAATTATTTCAACAATCAAAATTTTTCTTTCATTAGTTTGGATTTAGAAAAAATTTGATTTCTTTTCAAATGACATTCTTTTTTCACTTCAAAGGAAAAGACTTTTCCTGTATGTTCTTGTAATTTCGACAGGGAGAAGCCCATTATTAGACTTTACAGCTATAAAAGAGTCAAGAATGTAACCAAACATGTGAGTTTTGAATAGGACAGGAAATCCCTTTATCTCATTTCATTCCACAACTCAGAGGATATTTCAAGAAATTTTACCATTTGCTTTCTTTCTTGAGAGAAGTGAATTTTATTATGCTTACTTTTTTGCAGAAAATTTTGTTTTTGAAAATTTGTAAAGCATTGTTTATTGTCAAAAACGAAACTTTTTTTAATGCAGAAATTGATAATTAACATTAAAATTTCCAGGATTTCGATTACCCTCTAAACGTCCGCCGGTGTAGTCTCGACACCGTGATGTAAAATATATAAAGTAATTATTTTAACTAAATAAATACAGGATTACTGTTCTCTCTCTCTCAGTAGGATTTAGTTTTAAAACTTTTAATATTTCCCCTAATCGTTCTACGTACACACAAAAATTGGTATTTTAACCTTTGCAGACTTAGTACATTCCCCAGGAGCTGGTATCACTTTTTAGCACGGCATCGTATAGGCGATACCAATTACCACAAGTAATTTTGACGCCCAATTTCCTCCCCATAGGGAGGCACCTGAGCTCTGACGATGCGAGCCTGTACTAGGATTTAATTTTGCCGAGAGCACCGAAGGCAAACATACACTCTAGCGATCTATTACATGCCGTATAATCATACGACATAGCCGCTGTGTCGATTCTCTGCATCATGAAAATCCACCGACTTGGGCCAGGGTCGAACCTGCAACCTTCGGTGTAAAAGGCCAGTGACAAACCAACCACGCCACCCAGCCTTCTCGAAAACCCAACTTTTAGGAATTAATGAGCATGAATGTGGGGGTGGGAGGGGGAAGTTAACCCATTGTTTTTATTTTCGAAGATAACTGTGATAGTAGCTTTCATTTATCTATTTTCGTAGAAGTTTGCGATAAATCAGGATAATGTACTTTTTATTGTAATCACTTACGATTTATTTAAATAACTGAACATTTGGCTAAAACAATTTATCTAATCTACACATGTCTAAACAAAATTTCAAGTGGATGAAGTATTTGAAGTACAGAAGTGGAGTTTAACGATACTAAATATATAATAAATTTGACGACGAGATAAAATTTACAATCAAATCTCGACGCTCTTCACTGAAATAGTCCAGTGAATGTTTACAGTTATAGAGGGCTGTCTTCGCTTGGTGTTAAAGAAAAGGACCCGAATTTGGAATACTATTTCAGAATATACCACATTTGGTAACGAAACATTAATATTGTATTTTGGCTTCACTAACCTATAGAGAGCAACATATTTTATTGTAGTGCTGTAACGCACGGTATAGTTCCAAGACCGAAATGTAGGTGCCGCCATTACAATATGGGCTTGGACCGGAAGTGTGACTGTACGAAACACTGTAGTATCGTCAGAGAGAGTTTGGATCTGACAAGCTTCCTTTCCTCTGTTTCGATGTCCAATCCTGGACTATGTAAACTTTACTTATTTTCACTTATTTTCTCTAAATGTTTGTCTTGTAATTGTCTAAGTGTCTGTTCTTTGTAACTGTGCTAACTTATGTCATTATATATATTAATTTACCCCGAGATTCTATTAATTACTTTTGGTTACCCCAAGTAATGACGTAAGCGGCAGTCACAATTGGCGCCCAAACGACGGCCCGACCTCGGCTCTCTCTCGCTTCCCCCCCCCCACAGCCTTAGGGGTGGAAGGGTTTGTCATCCGGACAATAAGAGGCAGTTAAAATTGGCGCCTAAACGTCGGCCCGGTCCCAGCTCTCTCTCGCTTTTCCTCCCCACTACCTTAGGGGTGGAAGTGTTTGTCATCCCGACAATAAGAGGATTCGCACCCTGCGAATGAATATTTTCATCCAGAAGACCTGTTAACAGATAAGTGTTGTTTATTCTAAATTATCATGCTCTGTTATTGTGTGTGTGTATAAGATTATTATTATTATTTGTAGTATATATTGTGTGTTACAGGAAAACAACATAATTGAATTTAAAGTTGATATTCATTTGTCAGTTTTCCTAATCTTTTGAAAACGAAATTTTTATTCTATCGGTTGATCTGATTAAAGCTATTTGAAGGTTAATTATTTATGAGTGCATATTTTCTTCCTAATTAAGAATTTTATGCTAATAACACGTATATGGTTTTGTTATCAAGAAATTATTGCAATTCTTATAATAATTTTTTTTCTGTTCTTTTTATGCCATACATAAAAATAATTCTTTTGAAAGTATATGATTGATTACGAAGTATTACTATATAACATTTGAAACCTTCTATGTTATTGATAAAGTATTTACATTTCTGTTTTTATTTAAAATTTTTGGAAAATATTTTCAAGTACTTCTACTAAGTGTAAACAAGTTTGTACTATTGATAACTTCAGAGTGAATGAATTAAATTATGAACGGTATTTCTATTTAAACGTATTTGAATTGTTTTATAAATCCATTTCATGTTAACTGCTGAAACTCCTTTTGGTTAATAATGAATATTATATAAATATTATTATTTTGGTTTTGATGTATTAAAGTAGAAGATAGTTAATATTGAAGAATTTTTTTATTTTAATCTCATTAATATTGATTTGTAAATTAATTATCACATTTGAAATTAGAGAATTTTATTGTCATTCATCAAGTGTGCATTATAGTATAGAGTATTTTTTTTATATGAAAAGAAATTTTCAGATGCATCAGTATTGTTTAACTATATTATTTCTAAAGTGTTTTCTGATGATTTTTATGATATATGTATTTTTTTTGGCTAAAACTTTGAAAAAGTTTTTTACTTTGATTATGTATTAAAAATGATAAAAACGAAAATAATTTTATTTTTCCTTTTTGTGATTCATGAAATTTTTTGAATTGTATATTGTAAGAAAGTAAGATATTATATATATTTTTTTTGTGGCATAATACTGTACTATTATTCTGTTAGTAATATTTTGTCAAATTTAATTTTGGTCTGTTTATATATAAAATTTAAAAATCAAAGTTTAAATTTGTAATTGATTCAATGCGGAAAAATTTGAATCACGTTTCCAACCAGGGGGAGGGCCCCCATCCAATAGCAACGACTTCCATAGAAAAAGTATAGGCCACCCTGGTCATGAAAGAAGTGCCGCCCCGGCAATCAAAGACTCATGTTATAGAAAAGTGTATAGACCACCCTGGTCTCAGAAGAAATGCCGCCCTGGCAATCAAAAATTTCCAATCGTAGGAAAAGAATATAGACCACCCTGGTCTCGTATGAAGTGCCACCCGGCAATAAAAAAATCCTTTTATAGGAAAAGTTTATAGACCACCCTGGTCTCGGAAGAAGTGCCACCCTGGCAATCAAAGAATCCTGTTATAGGAAAAGTTTATGGACCACCCTGGTCTCGGAAGAAGTGCCACCCTGGCAATCAAAGATTCCTGTCGTAGGAAAAGTGTGTGGACCACCCTGATCTTAGAAGAAGCTCCTCTGAGGGAAAGAGGACGCCCCAAAAAAAGAGTACCTCCTGTTTCCGAGCCGAGACGTCAACGGAACCAGAGGGGGAGTCTGTAACGCACGGTATAGTTCCAAGACCGAAATGTAGGTGCCGCCATTACAATATGGGCTTGGACCGGAAGTGTGACTGTACGAAACACTGTAGTGTCGTCAGAGAGAGTTTGGATCTGGACAAGCTTCCTTTCCTCTGTTTCGATGTCCAATCCTGGACTATGTAAACTTTACTTATTTTCACTTATTTTCTCTAAATGTTTGTCTTGTAATTGTCTAAGTGTCTGTTCTTTGTAACTGTGCTAACTTATGTCATTATATATATTAATTTACCCCGAGATTCTATTAATTACTTTTGGTTACCCCAAGTAATGACGTAAGCGGCAGTTACAGTGCTCATTTTTATATGAGTCGACCCATTTTTTGCTTTTATGCATAACATATACTTCATATTTTCCCTCCTATACCGTAATGCTAAATGAGCTATCTCTTTACGTGCAGTGACATCTTGAAACGTCGTTAGGCCCTGGGCCTCTATACAAAAATAAGCCCCATCTACGAGCTTTTTTATTATATAGTGTATAGTATAAGTTGTGAAATGCTCGGACAATCGGTAACCCGTAACAAATACAATCTCTCAAACCTAGGCTCAAAACCGGTTGCGTGGCTACTGCGGACTTGGTTCGAGCGGACACATAACATTTCGTGGTCTGAGCGGACACTTTGAAACTCATCGTGGTTTGAGCGGACACACTTTTCCCCCATCCTAGAACAGGTTCAACTACCAAATTACAAGGATAAATATATTTTCGCCAATCAAATTTAATTATTTGTGTTAAATTGTTAAGGGTATCATAGTGTGAATACATTTTAAACATAGCGAAAGGTAATAGAAATAAAAACTTTCAGAGAAATATTTAAAAATTAATAGAAAGTAACAATATATAATGAAGGGTATGAACGAATTTCAGGAATTTTGAGGAAAACTGTATTTTAGAGTCAAATAAATATTTAAACAGGTGCAATTTCCATAAAATTAATTAGTTTCATTACAGTTAGTAAAAATAAATACTAGAAGTAAAATACACAAGAGATACAAGAGAATAAAAGAAAAAACCAATACAATTAAATAAATGCTAAATAACCTTTATTATAAAGGCATAAATATCATTTACCATTGGATTTAGTTCAAACTAGTCACAAAACTTAAAGATTTTAGGCATTTTTCTGAATTGTTTGATGTTTCGAATTCGTTTAGGATGATTTCAATCTTTTCATTCAATTTTGCATATGCTTTTACCTTTTTGTGTCTCTTCTTTTAGTATTTTAACTAATACGTGTCTTTTAATTTGAAATCCAGGGAATTAAGCGACCCTGGAATAATACTCTCAGATGTATGACGTCCGTTGTAGATAGCCATGATGTTTTTGCTTATTGTTATCAAACAGAAAAGCTCTCTGTGGGGGTAGGGATAAATGGAACGACAATGAGAGAAAGGACAATTCCTGGGGAGGGAAACAGATGGGTAAAATATTGTCCATTCTTCTATTATGGAGGACATCAATCATTGACTGCATACTCCTCTTGATAGCCCTGAACGTAAAAAGAAATTCCAATGAAATGTGTGTGCTTTTCTCTAGTGTTATAAATCGTAGTCCCAAAAATTCCTTTGTCGTATATGTGTTAGACTCGAGGAATTTCTAAATGAAAACAGCCCTTTCTATTGACGTTACAGTTACCGATTCTGCACAAAAAACAGAATTTACCCTTCCGAAAATTGCACGAAAATTGAGCCTATATTTTAAAGAAATAAAAAGAGGAGTACTTCTCTGTTCATTCTAAACTAAAATTGTGTCAGTCGTTGATTAAGTTCTCGATAAAATCTATGTATATATGATAAGCAAGGGGGTTGGAAAATTAACAATAAACTAAGGTATGCATTTCGTAAGACGAAATAGGTACATAAAAAGATATTTTCTTGATAAATAAATATAAAATGAGACTAAAGTTTGAAAAGAGAATGAGCAAATAATTGATATTTTTAAGAAATATGTTGTAACAAATATCTGTCTAATTCGTCACACCTTGGATTCATTTTACTATTACTCTTAGATTATTATCTTGCATTTAAATTTAATTTTTTCTCACATTAATGTAATCTACTTATTCCAATGTAAATTTCTTAAATTATACCATCTTGATACAGTCTATTCACACATTTTAGTGCAGCAAAGGGCTAAGGTAAAGCTGAACCCATGTAACCCCCAGTTTTTAATGATTGGAGTTTGAGCTTCCCTGCGGGAAGCAGGTACTCCGTCAAGCATTCACCTTATCTAATTCTTTATATTACTTGGAGCCTTTAACAGAGCCACTTATTTCTAACAAATGTATATTAAAATATTTTTGGAATTAAGACTTTTTTTTAAGTAGACATATTTATTTTTTAGATAAAATTAATTTAATTTTTAACACCATTTTTCTGGTGATACTTACCGCTACATTAGGAGCTTTTAAAGCAAAAGAAGACTTACAGTAAAATCCGGTATATAATGCGCACCTATATTTCCAAACTGTGATTTTTAATTTTTAGGTACATTTACCGTATAATGAACACCCATGTTTTACGAAGAAACCTGAAATAAACATAGTCGATGGTCTTTTGTTTTGAAGTCATTTATTCAAGGCATTAATCAGAGCTTCCGAAAAAATAGCATACTTATAGAACTACAATCCTTTAACTTCATAAGGAATGTCATTTCTTTTCAATAAATATTTCGATCTATGTAGAAGTGTAATTTTTTTATACTCTTTTTGTTTATTATTATTATTTATAAAGCTTTCATATCCATCCCCTGCGTATAATGTGCACCCTTAAATTTTGATCTAATTTTTTGTGTTAAAAGTGTGCGTTATAAGCCGGATTATTTGTCAATGCCTAATTATTATTTTTTAAATTTTATATTCATAATTCAGTCACTCTCGACAATTCGAAGTTGGAGATACCAATGTAAAACTTCGAATTATCAAGAGGGTAGGAAAAACTCCCAAAATTCCCGAAGATAAACTTTTTTCAAACACATTTAAATTTGAATCTATATAATAAAGCAACTTTTGCACATATGTATCAAATTATTTTAAAGTACTTTAAAAAAATACATATTATACAGTATAAATACTATACAGAAGTTTAAAGTCCTGTATTAAAAGAATACATACTGTACGTAATTATTTTTTTTTGGCGAAAAAATATTTTATTCTTTTTTGTTTTATGGCATTCAATCTAACTTTGTCGGAAAATTTTGTTAGAATAAATGAGATTTTAAAAACGTCTGCATCCACATGATTTTGAAGGAAAAATTGTGTAGTTTGTTTAGTGATACTTTTAACTTCTGTCAGAATTATCGGAGTCAACTCCGATGGTTATTAAAGGGGCTACGTTGTAGGAGAGAAAACGCAACACAAAACATGTTAACTCCAACCTGTTTCCTACAGGACTCTACATGATAGTTCATGTTTGAATTGTCGAGAGTTTTATAAGATCACTTCCAATTATTGCTTGTTGTATTCTGGTCAGCCACAGATTTTACTTCGAAATATTGAGTGCTTCAAAATTTATTTTTTTAGTTCGAAGTATCAAGAGTTTTTTAGGGGCTGAGCGTATACTTCGAATTAACGAGAGGTTCGTATTATCGAAAGTTTGAATTAGCGAGAGTCGACTGTATATGTTTTTCAAAAACTACAAACTGGAAATAGAATTGCATTTTGTAGTTTTTTTTGTTCATATAATTCAAACAACTATACAGTAGAGTCCCGATAACCCGTCAGTCCGGATAACGCAGTCATACCTTTGCGTTATGTCCGATACAGAAATTATTGCTGCTGTCACAATTAATGAAAAATTTCCGGAAAAGGATGAAGACATTAATGTTGCAGAAACCGTACAAACTCCTAAAAGATCACATAGCGAGAGACAAAAGGCTATCTAAACCAGGGACGTCTTAAGGCATTTGCCAACTGGGCCCGGGCCCAGGGCCTCCACCACAATGGGGGCCTCATCTCATTCTCGACTCAGCTTTGATAAGGTAATGATTCGAATAATTTTAACGGTCAAATGTCTTTTTCCGGTTATATCGTTTAAAAAACTGAAAATTTCGACCGATATGTCAACTGGGTATATGTGATGACCGTCATCATCCATCTATAGGTTGAGCCGGTTTGCGCAATAGTAAATCATGCACATTTATTTGTTTTCAGGTTACTGGTTGTACAAGTATTTGGCAATGCATACAATGTACTGTTTGCTTTTAAGGATCATACGTGGTGCCTACATTTACTGTAAGGGCCCAATGTCTACTTTTGTGTAGGAGCACAGAGCCTATTTTCTGGTAGAATCCCATGGCCTAATTTTACGCAGTAGCCTAGGGCCTACATTTGTGTAGGGCCCCAGGGCTTGAATTTGCGTAGGGGTTCAGGGCCTCAAGCAGTTTTAAGGCGTTCCTGGTCCAAGCCACTTTTCCGTATTTTGAACAACAAGGTACGTCGGTAATTGACTCACTGTTCTGTTTAAAGTCTTCTTGATGAAGCAGCAAAACTGAGAGTGAAGTATGGAAGAAAACAGAACATAACGCATTTATTTGAAAAGAAGAAGCCAATTTCCAGTCAAGACGGCTACTTAAGTTTCATTACAGACAGCTTTATTCCTCCGTAATGCATTTCTCTAAGGAGTGACTGTTCAGGTAAATTACTATACACAATCCATTCATAAACTTTAATATTCATGTAATAAGTGTGCTCTGTCTCTTCATAAAGTTCCTTTGTATTTGGAGGGTTTGTTTTCTGTTGTATTCTCAAGCACTAATCATGAGCAGTGCATCCTTTTCTCACGAAACACTGGTACTTAATTCCTTCTTAATGCCAATCTCGATGACCCGGCATTTTTACAAACTTTTCCACCCTTCGATCCGCAATAGGCTGACTTTTAGAGAATCTCTACTGTATCAATTTCATTGAACTTTTGGAAAAAATGGACCTATACATAACAGGACATCGTAGCTTCCGCACAAATGTCATGTTCTTTATTGATGTGCCCAAGGAAAGCACAAATGACAACACCTGGATGTATTTTCTAAATTTGGAATATGATTACCAACTTTAATCCATCTGGCATTGTTTACGACCATTTCTATATTGTCCAGGAACTTACCGGTCGTCCTTTTCGTTTCCCAATTGAAAATTTTAAAAATAATTTGCGTGAAAGCCGAGTGAGTGAGTGAGTGAATATTAACGTCCCACGGTTCAGCTACACGAGGGCTTTTTTGCGTGAAAGCCGAAGACGAAAGCCTATTTGGTCTAGAGATCCCATATCTCATCTGTATAATTTTTACAAATTAAAGCAATTCACAATTGCAAGATCGATGAAAAAGTTAAAGATTCGACGCTACCATTTCCATGAGCATCTTTAAGTTGCATATTGGTTCTAACGTCCCAAAGTAACCAACACGCCTCCCATGTACACTGGCGTGCAAAAAAAAAAAAAAAAAAAAATTTTTTTTTCTTCTTTTTTTTCTGTAGCTACGAGAAAACATCTGAGAGGCATGACTTTCAGAAATGAGAGACAGCATTTTATACTTAAGCTGACAAAAGTATAGTAGTGAAAAAATGAATACAAAGCAAATTGTATGAAATAAAATAAAGTCATTACTGAACTCATAGTACCGTTACGCATGATTATCTGTCCAAGATGAAGAATAATAATCAGAATTTATTTAGTATGCTTATTTTCCTTAGGTTCTTGCCCTCCCTTAGCTGCAATGCTTGCTTCGCACCGTCTCTGCATACTCAGCATCGGGTTTGTCTACCAGTTCTTGAGGTAAGAGTACCCATTCCTCAATCAGCATCTGTTCCACTTGCTAGGTGTTCCCTGGAGGATTCGATCATGATCAAACCTGTTTTAAATCTCACATGTTCTGTGAGATTTAAAACAGGTCAGATATCCATGGTAACAGAACACATGTTGAAAACGTGGAGCCTTCCCTGACGACAACTCCAGGACCACCGTAACGGTCTGTTTCTGTACTATTACTGGGATTGAACCATGTCCCGACTTCTCTTCAAATCAATTGGCGTCGAGAATCGCTTGTGGCACTTAAACGATTCTCATCCATAAAGAGGACTCGCATCCATTGATGAGATGTCCAGTTTTTGTGTTCCTTAGCTCCTCCTTGTGCCCCTTGCTGATGGCCATCTTTAAAAAAAATGCAGCGTTCTGGACGGTGGGTGAATAGGACGCTTTTGTAAATGCGTGTAACCACAGGCAACACTTGTCGTCCTGTTGCTGTACATAGTTGCTGAACAATGACACTTCTTGACTTATATTGGTCTCTTTTCTCTTACAGGACGATATATCGGCCATCAACAGCAGTTTTTTTTAAAGTGGTCACCACCAACTTTTTCAACAGCTGTATCTAAGGCTTTCCAAGGGCGTGAAACGACTTTTTTGTCGATTTCGAACTGTTAAGCTACACTGGTCAAACTAAGTCCCTTTTTCAGCTTTCCGATCCTTCTTCCACTTCTGTAGTCGTCGATCTTCTTCCTTGTAGCCATATTCACGTAAAAGATACCATTGTCACTTGCAGTGAATATCTTTTAATTGCGCATCCGTTCTTCCTTTTATTATATCAGTGAGCTGACCACAAGCTTTTTGCGAAAACTCACGTCCCTTATGACGTTTTCTTCCTCACATTTGCATATGCAGTACCTTTCTACTGTATTGAGTGTTCATTGTACTGATCGCAATAACCCCTTTTCTGCAATTTCATAGCAATCTGTTTAAAATTTAAATTGTATTTAAGTTTAGCACACGCCAGTATATAATCCCATACATATACCCAAAATATACACACACAAAAAAACTCAAAGGAATAAAGGGCAGTCTAGATATTGACTTCTCTTAATCCTGCTGTTAAGGGAGGGAGATAACAGGGTGTGTAAGGGTTTATAATAGTTTTATAACTTTCTGAAGTTATTAATAGATAACAGCACAAATGAAAGGGCTTACCATGGACATTTAAAAATTATTACAATTGGCGTTCAGTATGCTTACACCACGGCCTCAGAAAGGGTAAACAACAAAGTAGCCCCAAAAATGAAAAAAAAAAACAGTCTTGTGATTTTGAGGATGGTTTTATCGACATTGCCTTTCAAAGCAACGTGAGGGGTTTTGTCGATGTCCCTCGAAATTTGGAGCTTCGGTCAAGTAACGAGAAAAACACACGTGCTATCGACCCACTCTCCAAACTTCCATACCACACCAACGTGAGGACTTTGAGTCATGACAGATTTAACGTACACCGGCACCTCTACACTGCGTATCTTCAGTGGCATTAGGAATCAAAATCAGGACCTCCTGGTCAAGAGTTCACGGCCTTGACCACTCTGCCACGTAAAATTAAAATGTTTTGTGTAATGTATTTTTAGATGATTTCGCTCATTTGTATTTGACATCTTAATGAGAAATGAAATAGGGAAAGATTTTATATTGAATATATCTATACACTATAAGTAATTATGTATATTTATCAACTAACTTAGTCGAAAGTGAAATATTTTTAAAGTCATTTTTGTGCTCAGTAACTCTGAGGCACGGCTTTCATTTCTTGCCTTATTACTTTTCCTCACATTTAAAAAAGAAATTCAAAATGTGAACATTTCAGTGGCCTAGAGAGTTAAGTAATCATATTTTGGCGATCATGCTTGGCAATATTTCTACAGAATCACGTGTTTGAATCCTGGTTCTGCTAAAGACTAGTCAAAGAGCGGGACTAATGCACGTAAAACATGTCAGAGCTAAGTGTTCCCTTGGCATTGAAAGAAGTGATTGGAGAGTATGTTCTTAACTCAGGCACTATCCTCGTCACCTGACTGTGGTTCAAATGTTAGGAATTTGGTGCCAATAAACCTGTGTTGCTTCTAGTTCTGCTCTTAAGGAATTTAATTCGATATTCATGAATCAATTTTACTTGGAAGAACTTAACAGTTCAAATTTATATTTTTATCGTTTTATAAAAGAATAACAATAAGACTTTTTGGTTATTTTAATAGATTATCAACACACACACACACACATTTAATATCAAAAATATGTTGTGTGCTTTCCAAAAAAAGCATAGAACTATTTTTTTTTCTCCTGTCCAATAAATAATGCATTAATTTTTTTTTAAAGTTTTATACTTAATATAAAATTAAGGTGTTTTATATTTCAATACAAGAAGTAGCAAAATTTAAATTTTTAACCTTAAACCAGGTTTAATTGAATTTAGCATGACAATTAATTTAATTAATATGAAATAACTAGCAGTGTCTTTTTAGAATCTCAAGTATATGATATAAACAAAATTTTAAGAAAATAATTATATCAACTTTAATCAAGATTGAAACGAAATTAAGGGATTCTGTGTTTCTTATCTCTCTCTAACTAAATCTCTAATCTGTTCCTTCCCTAAACACACAGGGATAAAATCGGTCCTATTTGCTTTATTTTATTTGAAAAGGGAAGATATCTTAAGGGATCTTTCTGATACTGTCCTCATCAAGGTCTGAAGGAGTGGTGTAAAGGAATTTTGCTTTATTTTAAGAATCGGTTGTTGTTGCAAGAAAGTAAGACGTCAAGAATTTTACCCCGCGCATGTTGTAGCGTTTCACTCTAGTCTGTATTAAATGTAGGAACGGACAACGTAAATCCTACAGGGCTTCGAGCCAGGGACGTCTTAAGACTCTTTGAGGCCCTGGGCCTAGAGAAATCTTCAGATTTATGAGGCCCAGGGCCCCTATGCAAAAGTAGGCCCAACATTGGATCTTTAAAAGTAGACCGTATATAGCATGCATCGTCAAATACTCGTTCAAGCGGTCATTTGAAGCAAATAAATGTGCACAACTCACAGTCTCAAATATCTAGGTACACACCAGTTTAACCAATGATCGCATTTCGACTAAATAAATTGAGCGATTGTTCATAGTATTAGGCCTAAGCCTAAACATGGACAACGGTCATCACATAATAATAGTATACCAATTTGCCAGTTGACATGCAGGTTGAAATTTCCTGTTTTTCGGAGAATATGTACGGGAATAATATTTGACCATTAAAATTATCCGGATAATGATCTTATTAAGACATAATCCAGAACTAATGAGGTCCCCAAGGGCGAGGCCCTGGGCCTGAACCCAGGTGGCCCATGCCTGAAGACGTCCCTGCTTCGAACCGTAATTTTTTTCATTCCTGCTCAATTATAAAAACAATATTTACAGTCAGACCCCAATTTAACGAAATTAATCTCGCGATCAAACGAATTTTTCTCTTTCCCCGTTTAAAATGAAGGCAAACCCCCCTATTTAACGAATAATAAACCCCGAATTAACGAATTATTTTTGCAGCAGTTTATTAATTTGTAACAGAAAGAGTTGACTTTTTACTCAAATGACATCCTTTTTTTCCGGAATAGGAAAAGGCTTTTCTAGCAAGCAGCCAATTTCAACGGGAAAGAGTGAAGACCATTATTAGACTTTACAGATAGAGATGAGTCACGAGTAAAACCTACCATGTGTGAGTCTTGAGTAGGACAGGAAGTTTCTTTCTTATATCATCCCAATCCACAAAGCAGGATATTTTGAGATTTTAACGATTATCAGATACATTTGATGACTGACTGCCTTCTGTGCAACTGAACATGAGGAAATTGATGATTTGATGGAGTCGATGGATAACGATTCTGATGCAGAAATCGATAAGGAAACTCCTATTAAAACTGTTACTTTTTCTAATGTTTTACACTGCTTAGAAACTGAAAACATATCTCTTTCTTACGCAGTAGGATGTAAATGATCTAGTACAGGGATGGCACACCAATGGAACGCGTGCCATTGATAGTACACGACTCAATATTTTGGGCATGTCACCAATCCAGATGGTTTGCATTTTACTTCAAAATAACAAAGCTCGTTATGAAGTATTACATTCCAACGCGAGTGATCGGTCGTGGTGCGCGCGGCGGCGGGGAGCACACTCGTTTGTTATAGTCTTAAGGCCTTATCACATGTACACGTTTGATGCAATTTATGGTCCAATTCGTGCAATTTTTACCCCGTTACCATAGCAATGGCTTTCGAACAATTTTTTCCAGTGAGCTGAGAAAGTTGCTTGAAATTCCAGCCAATGGGGTTCATCGGTGCCTTACGTCATAAACAAGATGCCGGTGACGATGGTAGCTTCGCATCAAATGCATCAGATACGGCTTATAGTATTTTAATGGTGTATAATATTTTAACGGCGTATAATATTTTAAGCAGAATGAACTCCATTTCTGCTTACCCCCATCAACAGAAGTGCAAGCGAAATAAAAGAAATAATATTGGATGGTCGTTTTCGAAGCAGATAAATCGGCGAGTAATGTTTCAATGTGGAGAAAGAGTGTAGCTGGCGTCAGAGCAAGTCGTTTTGTTTACGGTAACCCTTCACCCTCAGATTCGGTGAAAAGTTGGGCCAAAATTTGCACGGAAAATTTACGTGTGATATACCTCCTTTACAATCCTAACATAAGTTATTTGTCATATAATTTGCAACAAAGGTCACGCTAATGTTACTTTAATTTGAATTACTCTTTTAACTAAAACATTTACAACAATACAGAGCAAAACGTATTTTTATGTAGTAAATAAAGTGTTTTGAATTGTTACTATTTAGTATTATTATTTCCCCAATAATCATAAGTCAAAACCATTGGATTGCACGTCTATATTTCACATTAAACATTTCTACAGAAAATAGGGCACGTTGATCTATAAAGGTTCACCACCCCTGATCTTGTACTTTGTTCTCTGCATAGAGCAGAAAAATAACTCTGTCGAATCAGAAATCAATAAGATTTTCCAACATATATTTGTGTTCTTAAATTTATACTTAACGGGCGTGTAATAATTCACTAATAGTATTTTCAGCTATTGAATAAAAAGTTCGTAATTTTTAACTATGGATATTTTTTCTGTAATTACTTATAGAATTTCCAAAAAGTAAGAGCAAAAATTTGTATTTTGTTATAAAACGATTAACCACAAAATAACGAATAAAATGCTCGATACCGATGATGAGTCCAACTGTATATCGGTCTAATTCCGAATGAATAATTTTATTTTATGTGTACTCTTATTTGTACTAAAAATATAATTCTATCATAAACAAAAGATAGAATTCTATCAAAATTTAGAGATTTTATTCTTGTTTTAATTGATACACTATTTTGAAATGATGTAACTAACCAGCATGTACGATACGAGAGGTGAGCAAAGAACGGCGAGCATTGCCATTGTTATTCATTATCAAAATCGCATTGGACAACTAGGTTCATGATTCTGGTTTGTCTATCTAAACCAGCGATACTCAACCTGCGGCCCACGGGTCACATGTGACCCGGTGTGCTTTTCTGAGGGGACCATTGCACTAAGAGAAATTCAATTAAGAACAATGTATTAAAAATTTAGTGGGAAATTCTTACATTCAAGCAACCAAATTTAACAATTTCTCGTACGATTTGCAAGATTTTTTTTCCCTATTTGTAACTGTAACAATTAGTAATAACAAATAACATTGGAGCAGCGGCAGTGGGTTAACTTTACTGAACTGAGCTGAAAACTTGTCATGAAACTATTCGCAAAAAAAAAAAAAAAAAATTTGAATTTTTTCTAAGAAATATAATAACAAAAATTCTGTAGTACATTCTTCTACAATTTCTTTGTTTTTGATTTTGGAAATGGATAAGGAAATTTGCAGTTAAACATGTTTAAAAAACCCAATATTAATATTTGACATGCATGGTATTTTTTTTGTTTCTACATTCAATGTTAAAATTTTTATATCACAAATAAATAGTGAATTCGGGAAATATATTAGTGCGATTCAGTAATAAAATAAAGCTGTTGATAGACGAAACCTTTCTCAAAGATTTCTTGAACTTTGATGATATAATACTTTGAGTATTAAGGAAAACAGAGATTAATTGAATATAGTTTCAAATAAGGTAATTTTAACAAAGCGTAAACAGTAAATTATTAAAAACAATGAAAAGTAGGATATATATTACTCTCCAAGTTTGAGATGAAAAAACTTGCAGCAAAAAAAAAATCATATAATCATCTTATTAGTTGTAACCACATATAGACAATAAAAAAAAATAATATTAATAATAATAAAAATTATTCTTATTGAGCAGAATATTTTCCTTTCTATATTCATTATATATATGAAAGTGTATGTATGTAAAAAGATATTCTATCAACATTCTAAAAAAAAACGAAACAGAAATCAAGTAGTTGATGAAATACTTTCCTTATGCACTGAAGTGTTTCTTTAAATTATACATCGTCATGTGCAATGGAATGTGTAACGTAGAGGAGGTTGAAATATATATTGTAAAGAAATAAGGAGGGTTTATCCTCTGGCCTTACTAAATGAAAAAAAGATTGAAAGTAATACAAATTGGGAAACTAAAATCTTTATTAATGTATACCTCACATTATAATGTTCATAATTCTCCAAAATAATATGTGCAGAGTAGTTTATATAAAATTAGTCAAACTAAAGAATGAAAATAAAATTACACATAAAAGGGCATAATTTTAAAAAAAAGCATAAAATATTAACATTTTTTGACTAAAATTAAGAATTTTTTAAAGCTAAAATAATTAAGAATATAAATGGAATACATATTTTTTTTATTAAAAGAACCTTGTTCCACAGCGTCAAACGTACTTGTAAATTTTATTTCAAAAGCACTTAGAAAATTTATTTCAAGCATTATTAGATCTATAAAAAACTGAGTATTCAATTTAAAAATTACTTTCAGAGTTAAGAATGCAAAAAAAAATTTTTTAGTAAGTACAACAGAAAAAAGATATCGGAAATGCTGAAAAAAGATAAGAATTTAACTTTTATTAATCTGACAAGTATTTAACATTTTTAAACACAAGTAAGATCAATACAATTAACAAGATTCTAATTTTACTCATTGCAGCATCATATCAAAGTGAAATACATTATTCACTAGTTTTGAATCAAGTATTTGTGAGATCATTATATTTTTTTCTTATATAATTATTCACAAATCTCAGTTGATGCGTAGTTCTAACAAAAACTTTGGGTCATTATATATATTTTTCTCTATCCCTATCGAATTCATCTACTCCCACCATAGTAATATCCTACCCTTCTTGTGTAATAATATTAAGATTCGATAACGCTGATCCATCAATTAAATCAGCAAGTTTTATTTGAAATTTATTTGTGTTATTAATTTCAGTTTCTGAATTTAAGTTATTTATCTGCAATTTTCCTTTACCACTATCAATATTATCAACTCCATTCTTTGAAAACATTTCTCCTGCATTCGGAAATGAATTCGACGCAATTAATCCAGAATTGCACAACGTTGGCTTCTTAATGTTTGACTCTTGTTTTGAATTCAGAATTTCGTTTACTTTTTAAATGAATATCACTTAAAATATGTTCATTGTATTGAATACGATCAGTACACTACTTGTTACAGGTGGTACAGTAATATTTAGGAACAGCTCCGGGATTGTATTCTAAGGAGTTGTGCCAATGTAGAATCACCTACATTTCCTAAAAACGTTCCTTCCATTTTCTTTTTATGAGATATACTCTGCAAATGCTCTTCAAAAGGTATAGACCCTTCAAAGATCTTATCACATAAAAGACATATTTTATAACGCTCCTGATGTGTTTCAGAACTCTTAGTAGTACTAGAATCACCATGGGGTTCATTTTTGTATTGTGCGCTTTTTTCATGGAACAGTTGTGACTCTTCAACAGTTTGTTGCCAGCCACTAGCTTCAAGTTTTGGAAAAGGAGAAAGAAGAATAGGAGCAAGTTTTGGATGTTTTTCTAGCCATCGAAAATGAATTTGTTTTGATTAATATCGAGCTTGGACACAACCCTGATGCCTGAAAGTTCGCCCTTTTTGCAGCCCTTTCAGCAATTCCTACCCTTCTTTGATGAAAACTATTTAAAACATGTAAGTTGTATGAATCAGAACTATAACATTGTTTCTTACAAACGTCAGAATAATATTTTTGTAAAGCTTCTACAAAGCTTTCATGGGCGTTGTGCACAATAGACTGATGTGCGGAATGCTTTCTTCCAATTTCCTTCTCCATGCCTAAAAGTAGAAGGGGGGGGGATACAAGTATTTTGGAAAAATATTACATTTTAAGTACAAAAACCAAATAAAGAACAAAAATATTTGTACCTGCAGTTCTGCTTAACTTTGTTTTGTAAAAATTATAGCACTGATCTATATACACTCATGGACAAAAAAATTAGCGCACTAAGAAATAATTGCGGGATCGTAACGAAACTTGGCATGAAGGTACATGTCGGGGAGATATGCAAATTATTAGAAATGCAGCGTGTGCGCATTACGTATAGCCGGTAGAGGGCGTTTAATGTAGTTCTCCATGGAGTATAAAACTGGTAACCAAAGCTTGTTTGAATGTGCTGAATCGTTTACAAAGGTATTGCAGCGGTAGACATGCCATTACGCCGTTTTCGAAGACAATATGAGCAGCTGTCGTAAATTGAGAGGGGGGAGAATCATCGGCATGACGGAAGCTGGGTGGTCAGCTACGCGAGTAGCTAGTCAATTAGGCCGCTCTGATTGTGTTGTGAGGAGGTGTTGGGACCAGTGGATTCGAGAGATGTCCTTTACACGAGGACCAGGCTCAGGACGCCCTTGACAGACCAGTCGTTGAGAAGACCACCACATTGTAAAAAATGCACGCGTACAGCCAACTGCTTCATCGGCCGACATCCAGGCACAGGTAGCACCTTCACTACGGGCCCCTGTGTCTTCTCGATCCATACGAAGGAGCCTGGTTGAAGGACATTTGGGATCGCGGTGCCCATAACGTGTGCTGCCCTGGACACCCACCCATTGACTCCTCCGTTTAGAGTAGTGCCACGCACGAGGAAACTATGGGGGCGCTACAGTCATTAGTACCCTTTTCTTCTTCCGGTTAATGCAAGATCTCCATTGCTTTGAGCTAAAAAATTAACAAGGTATTTTAGAAAAGATACTGAAATAAATACTATAAAATTCTGAATCTGAAATCTACAGATCATCTTCTATCCATATAGTGCAAAAAAAGTTTCAAAAACGTGCATTAAAAGTTTGAAAAACTCAGCTGAATTTCGATGTTTACCCATAGATTTACATTACACCGGAAGTAAATGAAGGTTCCACTCAATGTTGTTGTTTACAAAGTAGAACTAGTCCATAGCGAAATAGTGCGACGTTAATATTCACTCCCTCGCTCGTCATTCTTAACCATTCTTAACCATCCCCTCCTTTGAACTTCTACACCACGCCCAATGAGAGGACTTTGAATCCCAATAGATATAACTTACATTAGCTTCTCAACACGCCTTAGTCTTCAGTCGTACTCGAGTTCGAAACCATGACCCCCAGGCTACCGTGAACTTTCTTTTAAGAAAGAAAAGAATTCTGTTGAAAAAGCATAGAACAGACCACCAAAATAATAGTTAATCAAGCACAAACAACCGAGTGAGTGATTGAGTGAATATAAACATCGCACTATTCAGCTACTCGGGGGCTTTTGGTGGCAGCTCTCGTAATTTTGATCCATGGACAAAATGATGAGAATTCATCCCTCTCCTATCTTCCACACCACACCAACGGGAGGCCACTTGAGCTTCTACAAACTTTACATGCATCGTCCTCTTGCACAGCGAGTATTTAGTGGTACTAGGTTCGAACTTATGACACCGGCCACGTGTTCGTTATCTTGACCACTAGGTTACCGCGGTCATGCACAAAACAACCGAAAGAATGACTATTTACCGAGTTGTTTAATATATCTGTATTCAAAAGTATAAAATAGACTTGACTGATTGAGAGATTAGTACTAACAAATAAGGCATTGAAATACTTGCGCGTGTGTATAAATATTTGAATCGAAATGTTGACAAATTCTGAAAGATAAGTACAATTAAAACGGAGTCATACAATTCAGTGAATCTTTTCTTAAAAAAATTGGAACACATATGATATTGTAAATAATCTGTTAAGTAGTTTATAAAGTGAATTAAATTGCTATTGCTATTATTCATTTCTATTGAAAAAGATGCATGTATAATTAGAAATATATAAAAACTGTAAGAAATCGATTAAAATTCGCTAAAAATCCATTACTATTTCCTTTTATTGAATTATTAATTAAAATAATGTTTAAAGTTAGCACACACATGAAAACTTTTTTTTAATGTATATAAAAACACAGATTGCATTATTTGTAAAAAGAAAATAAAACCTTTTTCAAAAAGTATTCTCTATTGATAGAATACAGATTTCAGATAAGCACACAAAATAACGAGCAACACAATTTTATTTCATTCTCTGAATAGAAACAAATATCTTGTATTCAAGTTGTGCAAAACGATAGGAATCAGTCACATCTCTGGTCAAATATTTATTCATTCATTAATAATTAAAAGTTAAAAATATAAACATGCATGAAAAATTCACGATTAACATTTATATTTATATTGACAAAATAGTAGAATTCATATTCAATTTATCGTTAAGAATAGGAAGAATACAAAAATGAAAGCGCAACTTGTGAGAGTAATAGTTTTTACAAAATTAAATGTTAATTTGGTGCTAGTTTGATATCATGGCGCACGCGCATAGTTTTTTTTTTTATGTTCGCCAAGATGGGCGAATACAATACAATATGGTTACCTTCATATTTTTATAGTCTGGCGATGTGGTTTCTATAGAGATAATGTATATGAAAAATATTAACTTTTTAATTTATATTCATTATTAATTTTTATATTGTGCAATAAAAATAAAATATAAAGATACAGTTATTTTATGAAATAATCATAATATTCGTTATTTTTAAAAAGGTTTTGATATTTTTTTATAAAGATTACTCTATAAAGTTATTTATTTATAAATTATGTTATATATGGGTATTCTTTTTATAATTTTATTGCATTAATACGATGATTTTTATTTTCTATATAATTACTATTAAATTATATATTATATATAATAATTATTATTAAACCATACCATATGAGTATTAGATATAATTACTATTAAAGTAAAAAAAAATTATCATATAATGCATAATATTATTAGTTCATGTAACTTTCTATTATATTATATTTATATTCGTTATTTTACCGATTGATCTTTGTTATTCTTATAATCTCTTCCTTTTTTTCCCCTTCATTTGAAATATATTTCAAGTATTTCAAAACCATTCTTTAAAATCATCTTCCTTACGATTTTTTACAGCTAGGCCTCAATCTTGAATTCCATTCCAGCGACAAAAAACGCTGCTTGGCATCTTGCCCTATGATATCAAACTAGTTCCGTTAATTTTTCCCTCAGAGGATAAAGTAGATATTTCACATAATGTAGCTTCTTTCATAATGTAGCTTTTCTACACAACAGAACTGATTGGAAGGAAATCCAAACTCTCTTTAAAAAACCGGATATTCATTTACAAAACCTATCTGCGCCCCATCTTAACGTATGCATGCCCCATTTGGGGTTCTGCGAGTAACACACAATTAAACGATATTCAAAGGCTTCAAAATAAAGCGCTTCGAGTCATAGCCAGAGCTCCCAGGTACATCCCAAGATCTGTTCTCCATGAAGAACTCTGTGTTGAACCCATCCACACCCTAATAGCGAATCTTTAATCAACTTTCCATTCTGCAATCCATCATCATTACAACCCGACGATTAGCTCTCAATTTAACTTCATGAATCATCCTCACCTCATGTACCGTTTGCCTCATAGCGCAACGAACATACTACCTGATTTCTAAGAATTCCCCCCCCCCATGCTGTTAAACGTAACGAAAAACCCCCCTCCGGATTGAAGAACGAAACGAAAAAGCTGTTTTTCCGTTTCTACCGAAACGATGTTCCCCCTCTCCCCACCACTTCCTGTCCGCCGAAGCTAGTTTTAGCTTAGGCGAACCTATCATTCTCACTTTATTTACTCCCTTTCTTAGGTATACCATGTAACTGAAGTAGAAGCCTAGCTGCCGCTAGGCTGGCACTGAGGACAAATATTTATTACATGGGCTTTCTTTCATTGAAATAAAACTAATTTCCATCAACGTCTTTGAACGTAAAATACAAAGGCAAGGAGATGCCAAGCAAATTAATTTAGCGATAGGTGTTCCGAGAATTTATAAAGTGGAATTTTGTATTGAAAACAAAGAAATATTAATAAAAAATTAAAAATTCAAATAATTTTCTGAATAAATTGTTTTTTTTTATGTACCATGTTTTTATACCCATTTTTATGCATTGCCATCGACTTCTGAGCTATAGTCCAAATTTCAAGTCTCCAGCTCATCGGAAAGTTAGCTTAAAATTAATTACAATATTCTACCCGTACAGACAGACAAGAAAACGAGTTAATAAAAACATAATGACCTGGGGGCCCCTCTTTGACCTCAGAGTCACGAAATTTAATACATAGATGCAACTTGACCCGTGCTATCGACATTTGTGTCAATTCCTGAGTTACGGGGCCCCGGTCAAAATCGGGGCCCACCTCTTCGGGGACCCAGGTTCGAGGCCAGAACTTTTTTTTCTGCACATCTTCATGCATTGTCATTTACTTCCGAGCTATGGTCCAAATTTCAAGTCTCCAGCTCATCGGGAAGTTAGTTTAAAATCAATTACAAAATTCCACCCGGACAAACGTGAAATAGAATTAATAGAAACATGGTAAAAAACTGCTTCAATGTTTAGGAATGGTGGCTATGGACCAATTCTGGTCGCCAAAATAACTTCGTCAAGGGGCCCTTCCTAATCTACACTTTCTGCAGTAAAAGAAATCTTAAAAGAATTAAAAGCACATGCGTGATTAAAAATTTTTGAAATGCGTATTTCATTCCACTTTTCGAGGAAAAATTAGATGTAAAAAATGAAAATGAGTTCATGAAGTACTTCAAATTGTACTTCTTTTGAAGCAAGTAAAGTATCTGTTTAATAACTCTAAGAGTAAGCTCTCCTAACACTAAGAATATTCGAAGCAAATCTACTGATAAAAAACAACTGTAATATTTAAACAAGATTCACAAATAATGCATGCGAGGTGCACTGGTCATTCTTTACGAAGTCTAAGTCAAATATTTGATAATATTCGACTCACTGGTACACATTTTACAATGCAACAAGTCATGCCTTCGTAAAAAAAGAGGAGGACAGCAAGGGCAGAAATTCCCCGGAAAACTTTTAAAACATTTACTGCATTGAACAGTTTCCGTGAGGAAATGACTTTCCATGGAAGAATTTGTAAGAAACCTTCTACAACAGAAGAAACAACAATGCTCAAAGGAATGATGGAAAAGTTGAACTGAAATTTGAAACCTCATTCCACAGATGTTACAATCACGAGATGAAGTGTCGGTGGAATCCACGCGTTTGCCTCGAATCCACTAGTAAATTTTTTTCCGCATCTTATACAGGAAAATTCTGATCCCTCAGAAGAAACTGAAATGAAAGAGGAAGTTTGCATGTAATTGAATTCCCTTTCACACGGAGCACAAAAATAACAGAGCTTCTTTTTAACTGGGTTGACATATCCTTCAGCTATTTTACTCGGGTTGTGGATCTGCTATAACCACTCGTTGCCACGTGCGATCAACCGATTTTCCAAGTATTCACATATATGAGGAGAAACACTCCTATCAACTGAGGTTGCCAATTCTTGCTTCCAAAATATCATTATATGTTTCTTCTGTCCATTTTGGTGCCGCGATGACCGAGTGGTCTAGGCATCGGATCATGGCTAGCGTGTCATGAGTTCGATCCTAGTACTACTAAAGACCCCCCTTGTAGGGGCACGATGCACGTTAAATCTGTCGAGAGCTCAAGCATTCTCCCGTTGGTGTGGTGTGGTAGTTAAGAGAGGGGGTGCCAGCTCAGGTGTCGTCGGCGTCACTTGACCATGGTTCAAAACTACGCGGACCGTCGCCAAAAGCCCTCGTGTTGCTAATCAGTACGACGTTAATATTCTCTCACTCTGTCCATTTTGGGTGGCCACGGTAGTCAAGTGGTCAGGGTATAGGATCATGGGAGGCGTGTCATGAATTTGAGCCCGGTAATACTGAAGAACTGCCGTGTAGGAGAGCGATGCACATTAAATCTGTCAAGAGCTCAAACGTCCTCCCGTTGGTGTGGTGTGATAGTTAGGAGATGGGGGTGTCAGCTCAGGTGTCGCCCGCGTCAGTTGACCATGGTTCAAAATTATGCGGTCCTTCGCCAAGAGCCCTCGTGTAGCTGAACAATGCGACGTTAATATTCACTCACTCACTCTGTCCATTTTGGAGTGGCCGCGGTAGCCTAGTGGTCAAGATCACGGCTTCATGACCGGCGTGTGACAAACTCCCGCCTAGTACCACTGAAGACCCGTCGTCTAGGGGAAAGATGCACGTTAAAACTGTCGAGGGCTCAAACGTCCTCCCGTTGGTGTGGTGTGGAAGTTAGGATGCCAATTCATGTGTCGTCCTCAACCTCTGACCATGGTTCAACATTATGCGGCTCGTCGCGTGAGTGAGTGAGTGAATATTAACGTCCCACTGTTCAGCCACAGGAGGGTTTTTGGCGACGGACCGCTTAATTTTGAACCATGGTCAAGCGACGCGGACGACACCGGAGCTGGCACCCCCGTCTCCTAACTACCACACCACACGCACGTGAGGACGTTTGAGCTCTCAACAGATTTAACGCGCATCATGCCCCTACACGGCGGGTCTTTAGTGCCGTTGAGCTCAAACTTATTACATGCCAACCACGATCCGATACCTTCACCACTACGCTATCGTGAACCCATACTTTTATGGACTTTAAGAGTTGTAGTTCTAGAAGTACACATTTTACTTCAAAAGCCACCTGCGATAATACCTAGAATATACAGGGACGTCTTAAGGCTCTTTGAGGCCCTAGGCCCAAAGAAATCTTAAGACTTTTGAGCCCCTGGGCCCTTATGCAAAGTTAGGCCCTGCCTGAAATCTTTTAAAGTAGACAGTCTATAGCATGCATTGTTAAATATTCGCTCAAATGGTAATTTTATACAAATAAATGTGTGCGACTCACTATCTCAAAAATTTAGGCACAAACTGGTTCACCGATGGCCGCAATTCGACTCAATGAGTTGAAGGATTGTTTAAGGCATAGGTTCCCAACCTTTTTTGAGCTAGCGCCCACTTTTCTAATGAATATTTCGATACCGCCCCGTCCCACTCTAGAGGAATAAAAGTATACTTAATACATGGTGAAAACAAGAGTTAAGTTTTAAAACATATCCTATAATTATTAGAATATATTTTTAAATTTAATTTTTCTAAAGCTCCATTTTTTTATTTGCGAATCTGAAATAGATGTTGCCATAAATATAATTAACTGTATAATATTATATATCGTTTTGGAGTGAGTGAGTGATTTTGGGGTTTATTGGCGCAAGAGCCGATTTCGGCTATACTGCGCCAAACATTTGTTTTAATATCTGTGGTCTAGACGGGAAGAGAAAGAAAGAATGAATTGAATGACAAGAAAGAGGGTCGAAAATAGAGAAGGATCACTAGTGTACCCCGGGTTCGTGAAGCCCGTGTTTACCAAAGACAGTAAACCCCGTGGGAAAAGGAAAAGATCACTAGGGCACCTCGGGATTGTGACACCCGTACTCACCTAAAGAAGGTGAGCCCCCTGAGGGTTGAAACGCTACTGAAATTCTCCCTCATTTAAAAGATTGGAATAAAAGTTTTAGCTTACCTGTTATAAAGACAGGCAGGGGTTTTGATGATACGAAGATAAATATAAATTGACAGTTTCAGCCTTTAAAGAATCACACGTTAATTCCTGATTTCCATATTTTACTATGTTTCTTGGATAATATTCGTAATGAAATCCAGTGGACGAAACATTTTCTATACTGCTCACAGACAATGACAACACGTGCAGTACAGAAATTAAAATTTATTATATCATTCGGTTTTGTGATGTAGGTCTGAATGAAATGTAATATTTAAGTTTTTCATCCACTTCCCGAACTACCGAAACATGCTAATTTTCGTACATGTAATATAGAAATGATTTGATTACATACAATCAACATAAGGTAAACAGCACTAAAGTTTACTTTTGTTTGTAATAATTAGAGTGTTTTCTTGGTCTTTTTTTGGACTATATTTGGTTAATCTGCCCAAGCCCGTCGTGCCATCTCAACACCTTCTAATTTTCTCTGGGTTTCTTACCACCCCCCTGAAAGTGAAACGCCCACAAGGGGGCGTTATCGCCTACGTTGAGAACTCATAGTTTAAGGTAATAGGCCTAGACATGGACAACGGTCATCATATAATAAAACAGTTCAGTGGTACCTCGACATACGAGTTTAATTCGTTCCGCAACCTTGCTCGTATCTTGAATTACTCGTATCTCGAAGCATATTTCCCCATACAAAACAATTGAACTACCATTAATCCGTTCCAACCCCCAAAATGTCACCCCAGTTATTTTTGTTACGTGGTTTTGAATAATAAAAACGTATTTATAAATGACAAATATTTATTGTACAAAAACAAAAAAAGAGAATGTAAAGAAATAAATCAGATATCCTCACTGGTCTTTGCCTTTTTCGCTACATTTTTCTCGCTCTTTCACCTGTAGGCCGTTTAGAAAAAAACATGTCTAAGGAGGTTTGTTTCTTCCTCCCTCCTCAGAAAGTTCCGGAAATGAGTTAGACAAGTGTCATTAAAAAGATCAGATGCACGACCTGTTGCTACTTTTTCTGGGGGTTTCTTTTCCACGAACTGTTAAACTCTCTCCCACATTCCTAATATCTCCTTTATCTCACTTGTAGAAATAACCTCCTCCTCTGACTCCTCGAAACCAATTTCTTGCATAACCTCCGTATGCTGCTGTGACTGTAACTCTTGTATCGACAAGTCAACAACTCGAACACCTTGCTCATGTTTTTCTATAATTTCACGTTTTAATTCAATACTCATCATCTTTTTCTTGGCACTTGACTTTTCACAAACTTTCTTCCGATCCATGGTTATAAAAATAAATGAACTACAACTGTAAATGTAAACGCAACACAAAACGCGAACACAACTACACAACTTATCACAGCGGAAGCACGCTGCTAACTGATTCACTGACCGTGATGGGCGCGACCGCGTGGCGCGCGGTCGCGTGCTACTACCGGCCGACCTGATTAAACAGAACTCGTATCTCGAATTTCGCTCGTAACTCAAAGCAAAAAATCACTCGCCCGCCAGCTCGTATCTCGAAAAACTCGTATGTTGGGACACTCGTATGTCGAGGTACCACTGTATTACCACTTTTGCCAGTTGACATGCAGTTTGAAATTCCCTATTTTTCTGAGAATATGTAAGGGAATAGTACTTGACCATAAAAATTATCCGAATCAGGATCTTATTAAAACAAAGTCGAGAACGAAACGAGGCCCCCACTTAAGGCGAGGCCCTGGGCCCATGCCTTAAGACGTCCCTGCGAATATATATGTCTTCAAAACACAAGAGCATTACATACGTTTATTTCAGGTTTCTTTATAAAATGGGGGTGGTTATTTGCAGAATATACCTAAAAATTAAAATTTGAAAGAAAAAGTGGACGTTGTTTTTATACGCCGGATTTTACGGTTAGCTATCAAACACACAAATACGATTTTTTTTAACACGCTTTTATTCGGTTTACTTGTATGTAACGGAATCTTTGAACTCGAATTTTACCCACTTTAAAAGTTCAGATTGATTCGAAATTTTACACACTTGTCAAGGACCAATGACTGCAATAATTTAATAATTTTGTTCCATTCATCAGGATTAATGATTTTCCATTTTCAGATTTGGCGGCTAATTCCAGATTTAACGAATAAATGATTAAGTTACAACCCGAAAATGAAGACGCCAATGGGTATTCCACATTAGATTAATTCATCAATGATAGTTAAAAAAACTAAAACACACACACACACACTTTTATTGTATATCGAACTAAAAAATAAATTATAGTGAAAAAAAACACGTTTTTATAGTGAATTGAACCAAAAAGTAAGAAATAATTCTTAATATAAGAATAAAATGATTAACGAGAAAATTAATGTCATTGTGGTAAAAGAATGGGGTGCTTTGTATTACATTTTTACACTCTAACTCTGCATTTCGGAACAGAACTAGTAAGAAATTAAAACAATGGATATCGAGCACCCCACGCTTTTTACCCCAATGACATTCATTTTCTCGTTAATCATTTTATTCTATATTAAGTATTATTTTTTTTTTTACTTCGATTAACTATAAATGCTTGTTTTAGTTTTTTTTTTTTTTAAATTATAACTTATTTCATTCGTTAAATTGGAACAAATAGCTTGTACTTTGTAAGTGTGTGATCTATTCTTCGAAATAATATAAAACAGTCCGCTCTGGTCAAGTATATATTTATTTATTCATTAGCATTAAAAACTGAAAATATGTTTAAAACATGCATGGAAATCCGATTTTGATTTAAATTTATCCATATTAACTACATATATCAAAACGTCTTCCCGTTGGTGTGGTAGTTAGGAGAGGAGATGCCAGCTCAGGTGTCGTCCTCGTCACTTGATCATGGTTTAAAATGACGAAGTCCGTAGCCAAAAGCCCACGTGTAGCTGAGCAGTGTGATGTTAATATTCACACTCATGTATCAACCATATATGGATATGAAATTGAAGATTAATTGGTGAGCAGTTAAAAGTTACGACCAGTAGGGATATAAAAATAAAATTGGAATAATTTTTGAACAAATTAAAAATCAATTTCAAAGAGGATAAAATAGATATTTTATATAATATGATAATTTACTTTCATTGAAATAAAACAAATTTTCATCAATTGCCTTTGAACAAGAACACATGTAAAGACAAGAAATTGTTATAAAAAAAAAATGTTCAAACTAATCTTACACTTTAAGATCGTCTCATGGAGTTCAATATTTTTAAAATACGTCATTCCTTACACGATTTCTCAAAAAAAAAATTGAATGCAAGACACAAAAAACAATTCATGAAATCCTTTTATTGTACTCCTCTAAGGAAGTAAAATGTTTGTCATTACATTAAGAGAAAGCTGCTAACAAAAAATATTAAAAGCATAACTAACATTATAAAGGACATAGGTTGAATTGTCGAATCGGCCACTTATCCCGCCAAGCGTTTTCTCGACAAATCGATAAGTGTGCCAAATCTGGTAACCCTTTTGATTTTTATATCAGTGCGGGAGAAGTCGGATCATGTTGTGGTAGGGTTGCTACTCCAAAACACAACACACAAAAACGCGCCAAATTAGCGATTTTTCAAAATTTGGCGTTCCAGTGGCCGATTCGACAATTTCACCAGAACATAATACACAAATCTTGTATTCGATGTACAGGTCCTTCTTTAAGTAGTGTAAGTCAAATACTTGGTAGCACTCGAGCCCCTGGAACACTTTTTACACTTGATCTCGTCTTTGTCTAGAAGAAATTTAGGACGCCAGTGAGGGCAAGCGTTCGCCCGAAAACTCTTAGGGCATTGACTACAGTCAAAAGTTTCCGTGACTAAATGCCTTTTCAACTGAGAATCTGCTGCAAAACCTTTTTGACAAATGAAGCACCTGAGAGGCCACGCAAGAGAGTGTTTATATGAATGATACTGCAGAAGAGTTGAAGTTCGAAACTTTTTACCACAGTCGTCACAAGAATAAGGTAAAGCGTCCCTGGAATGTATTTTCTTCGTCTTGAATCCACTACTAAATGTTTTTCCACATTTTAAACACGTGAATTCTGAGTCCTCAGAAGAGATTGTATCAAAAGATCTCTTCGAGTTTCTGAATCCATCTTTGCATGCAGCGCAGAAGTAAGAGAACTCCACTGCAGTTCGGTGGACAGTGGCCTCAGCCATTTTGTCTTTAGACGAAAAATCTGACACACTCTATCTTCTGCTAAATTTCACTTTTCAAAATACTATGAACTAAAACTCAAATCCTGAAGAGAAGTGTTACATTTGTGGCCGGCGTGTCATACGTTCGAAAATTAGTGCCTTGTAGAGGGTTGGATGCGCGGATTCCCGTTCTGTTAACCCACAGCACAAACGCTACGACAGCAAAAAATTCGCCGGTATTGACAAGCTTGGGTGCAGCACAGGGGACCCGTCCCGGATAACATAGAGCGACGATGACGCCTTTGAGATTTATTCAGAGAAACCATAAAACGAGAGAACATCTACGCCGATTTAACCAGGAAGATGACGTAAGCAAAATCCACTGATTCTGACCTTCAGCTTTGTCACGAGGAAGTTACAAGGTCACTTGAGGTGGTAGATGTTCTCCTCTTTAAACTTCGAAATTCCCGGTTAAAAAACTCACGTCAACGATAAACCGTTGTTTCGTCACAAATGGCGGCAGTCTCCACGTTTCAGAGGAATATCACCCTTCTCCCGCAATACTAGAAAAGGCGGAGCGAACGGATTCGTTTTCCAGCTAAGTAACTGGTTTGGCAAAACAGCAGGCTCTCACTCTCTCTCCCCTCCACATCCGCTCAAGGAATGCGCGTGAAATCGGAGGGCAAAAAATGAACTGAAACGGACGATACCTCCTCTGACGTCATCGAGCTGGCGGTGCCTAACGTTTCAAATCCAACACGATAGCGAATGGAAACTCGTTCATTTGGACGAGTCTATTCTGAGACGCAGGAGTATTCGTAATACGCCAGTGTATGCCATGTTTGGTTGAGTCAAAATTATGTATTTTCTATCAATATTTTTCAAAATAAATTGTTATTGCAAACTAAAATTTGTTTTTTTCTGTGAACTGATCAGAAATTGGTAGAGGGGGGGGGGGGTATTTACTTTTATTCTTTCACAATGGTACTTGTTAAAAAATTCTAACAGTGATAATAGGTAATTTTTTTTAGTCACTGGAAAAAAAAAAGCAGAATAGTAAAATATATTAAATAATTTGTTTATTTGCAACAACTTGAATGAAAATTGGTTGAACAGGTTCATTTTTTTATGATCCAGAAATGCATGTTTAAAAAGGGTTTAAATGAGTTTTTACTACTTGGGGGAAAAAATTTCATTTCATTAAAACATATGTAACGACAATACGCAGAATATTATTTTTATTTGCATGTTTATAGTTTAAAAAGCAAAATTTAGGAAATAAATTGCCTGGTATAAAATCCTAAAATTTAATCACTTTTATACAATCAAAACTATTTGCTATTATTGAGACATGCAGTATTTTGTTTTAGGCAACATGGTATCATTTAAATATTTGGGGGAAAAAATACTTGTGAATTTGGCTTTTATTTTATTGAAAAGAAAAAAACTAATACTCTATAACCAAAACTATCCCACAATATAGGAATTTACTGCAAAATAGCCATAAAATTTAAATTTTTTATTCGTAAAACTTTTTTCAAAATACATATTTTGAAAGAAAGAAAAATTCCCAAAAGCCTTTATTATATACTGCATTAAAATATGTCTGAGTTAAAAAATTTGCAGCTATTTTTTATTTTTTAAAACACATAAAATTATCAAAATGCATGAATTTTGACGCTGAACTTTTTGAAAAAAATTGCTACTCATCTGAGAATTAAACTCCACACACACACAATTTTGCAAAACATATATTTCAGACAATTCTTAAAAATAATCACATTCTTACTTCAGTTAAAAAAAAGATCTGTTTTTTGAGAACTATCATAAGGAAAAAATTCAACTAGAAGAACTATCAATTTAAAGTTTTGATTCTTTAAATGACAATGATATAAATTTTATATTCCTTCGTGCTTGGTCTAATAAAAGATTCCTTTTGTAACGAGCTCTTGTCTATTAGTTTAATTTTTTTGTCTAAAGTTGACTGTGATAGCTTATTATTTATAGTTACGAAATCGTGGCCGAAGTGTCGCAGGTTCGAGTCCTGGTGCCACTGAAGACCCGCCGTGTAGAGCACTTTAAATCTATCGAAATGTCTTCCCATTGGTTTAGTGTGGTAGTTCGGGTAGGGGGAGCCAGTTTAGTGTCATTCTTATCGCTTGACCTATATATATATATATATATATATATATATATATATATAACACTATAGCAAATAAGGAGATAAGCGTGTTTGTGGCATTTTCCCTCTACACTTGGAGGGTGACGACACATGATTCAGAAATACACTGCTGGCCACCGTAAATGCAACACCAAGAAAGACAAGAGATAGCACAACAAAATTTATTTTGTAGGTAACATATTGAACAAGTATCAAATGATTAAATTTATAGACTTCTGTGAAGTGTGGTTCTTGCCAGAATCAGTAGTCAGAGTAGCCGCCATTGTTGGAGATCACCACTGCCACACGCCTCGACATTGATTCAAAGAGACTCTGGATATGTTCTTGGGGTACAGCAGACCTAGCAGCTTCCACACGTTGCGAAAGTTGATCTGGTGTGGCAGTTGGGGGTGTAATCTGGGTCAATCGTTCAGCAATCATGAACCACATATTTTCTATTGGCGAAAGATCCGGAGAGGGAGGAGGCCAGGAAAGCAATTCAATCTGGTGATTGACGAAGAATCTTTGGACAATGCGTGTCACGTGTGGTTGCGCATTATCCTGTTGAAAAATGCTGAAGTTAAGGAAGGACAACTGGCTCCACACCTTGGAGATGTAACGCTGGCTGTTTAAAGTACCGGCAATGCGTACTAGAGGAGTGCGAGAGTGATATCCAATACCACTTCATACCATAATACCCGGTGCAGGACCAGTGTGGCGGTGCATAGCGCAGCTGTTCAGCATCCTCTCCCCACGGTGTCTCCAGACTCGAATCCGACCACCGTGGTGTTGCAGACAGATGCGTGACTCGTCAGTAAAGACAACTTCATTCCATTCTGCCGTCCACATCCTTCTTTCATCGCACCAATGGCGGCGGAGACGTCTGTGGTTCTTCGTCAAGGGTAGACCAAGCATTAGACGTCTTGCGGATAGACCACTCTGCTGTAAAAGGCATCGAATAGTACGCGCAGACACTGAATAATGCGTAATAGACTCAATGTGCTGTGCTATGGTTCGTGATGTGACTGAGCGATTTGTCACTGCCATGCACACAATTTTCCTGTCCTCACGTGAAGTGGTGCACTGAGGTGGATGCGATCGACCACGTTGGTCCGTCGTACCCTCCTGCATCCAACGGTCACATATCCGCATTACAGTTGTATGGTTTCGTCCAACACGCGACTACCGATTTGCCTGAAATATAATCCACAATCTCGGTAGGCCGCTATCCTTCCTCTGTCAAACTCGGATACTTGATCAAAAGCTGGTCGCTGTTTTCTACGAGACATAACTGATCGTTTTTTGAAAAAACCACAATTGCCGAACTTGAAATCGTCGAAATCTCTAAGCCTTAAATAGCGCTTTGAGGTGGCTCCACAGGCGTGCGTGATGCGTGTCTGGGCTGAAATTCTAATCATTTGCATAACTCAACTCCACTAATGCATGTTTTAAATTTCATGTTATTTGCGTGCTTCCTTCAGGGTGTTGCATTTACGGTGGCCAGCAGTGTAAGTGAAATAAACTTTAAAATTTGGTTTTATTTTTAAAACTTTTTGTAACACTGTATGCTATTGTATATAATATATAAATACAATTTACAATTATTATAATAAAAATACTTAAATGCAATTAATGATAAGTGATGTATCACCATCGGTTACCTTCACCAGCACAGAACACGGGAGCACACAGCTCTATTCTTCTGGTAAAAAAAAATGCAAACCAACCGGGTGTAAAAGAACTAACATCAGAAGACTCAACCGAATCAGAAAGGAGAGTAACTATGCGGGAAAAGACCCAAGAAAAGCTAGAAAAGGTGGTTAAGGTTAAAATAAATAACGATAAATACCCAAAGAAACAGAAAAAAAGTCGTGTTTGTCATCCTCAAGCGAAGAACTTCCTCTAAATCAGCGATTCCCAAAGTAGTCTATATAGACCCCCAGGGGTCTATAGCGACCTCCAAGGGGCCCACGTCAACCAAAAATTAATTTGGGGGTCCATGAGGTTTAAGTGGAGGTCTATGATAGTGGCTCTCATTAAACCAGATAGTGACTTTAATTTTAAAAGAAAATTCAATCAAGTGGGAATCAAATTTTACCAATTTGATTGAATTACTTAC
Organism: Trichonephila clavata; assembly: GCA_019973975.1. Lineage (NCBI taxonomy): Eukaryota > Metazoa > Arthropoda > Arachnida > Araneae > Nephilidae > Trichonephila > Trichonephila clavata. The sequence goes on from BMAO01000138.1 coordinate 143,199, forward strand.
TAAATTTAATGAGGTTGATTTGCATTTAACGAGTGAGTGAATATTAAAGTCCCACTGTTCAGCTACACGAGGGCTTTTGGGGACGGTCCACGTAATTTTGAACCATGGTCAAGTGACGCCGACGACACCTGAGCTGGCACCCCCTCTCTTAACTACCACACCACACCAATGGGAGGACGTTTGAGCTCTCGACAGATTTAACGTGCATCTCCCCTACACGGCGGGTCTTCATTGGTACTAGGACCTAACTCATGACATGCTAGCCACGATCCGATGCCTAGACGACTTGGCTACCGCGGCCACTAATTTGTATTTAAAAGGTGACAGCATAAATTTTATTAAAACAAGGCCCATTTCAGCTTTTCTTTCCTAAAAAAGTATAATGATGGAGGTCCTGAATTTTTTTAAATTTGTCACAGATAATGTGTCAGAACACTTTAACCTACAATTCAACATTTAAATGCCTTTTATTCAGATTTTGAAACCAGGTTTGAGAATACCTTGACTATGGCAATACCATAATAGTCAATGAATTCATATAATCATATTGAAAAAAAATGTCACATTACAATAGGAACGGTGATCGTAATAAGCACTAACAAAGATCTTAAAGTTTAGAAATGGATGTCAGTAATTTTGGCTTTAAAAAGTCAAACCTGTGATTTGTCCCGACTTATGGAATATCTTGAGGTAGTTTTTCATTGATTTTCCTAGTATGAAGGAGTTTCAACGCGGTTGCCAATCTCCAAAACAGGGGAGGGGGTGGGGATAAAAAGAACAAAAAACTGGATACTACTAACAGAAGAGATTTAAGGTTAAACCAGACAAGATTGATACAAAATGTTGATAATTTTATATTGCAATGCTAGAGATTCATCCCTCCCATTAAAATCATTTGTTTGTTGTTTATTTATTTTATTTAACAGTTTAATTCATTAGTTAACTTTTAATTTACTTAACATTTATTTTTTAAATTTTAAATACTATACTTCATTACAGTTAAATAACTTAAGTAGTACTAGTTGTCAAAAAGACATTTAAGTTGATTAAAATTAATTCTATATTAATTAAGCAGAGGTCTACCCTTAACCAAAAAACACGGCAAAGGGTCAAAAAAGTTTGGAAACCTCTGCTCTAGATGATGCCTGTCTAAAGTGCGGCCCAAAAGCAAATTATAAAAATATTTCACACAATTTGCACATTTTTTATCAAAAAAATAATAAATGTATGCACAAAATATGCTGCATTAATTTCCGATTTAATTGAAATCTTTTTTCAAACTCTTCAAGATTTTCGAAAAAACGAAGAATATTTCAATATATTTACTACCGCGTTTTCTATCTAGAAATAAATTAACTTCAAATGGAATGCATTGAACTGCAAAGTGATATTCAACTGAAAGAAAAATTTAGAAATATTTCCATACTGGAGTTTTACAAAGATTACCTACACCGCGATAAATATCCTCATTTCCACACTCATGCTTTATAAGTACTTCCAAAAGCTGAAGACATTAATATGTGTGAACAGTTATTTTCCAAGAAAGAAGCATACAAAAAACAAAAATGGGACAAAGATCACCGACAAACATCTTGAAAATGCATTAAGAATTGTAACTTCGTCTATTGAACTAGATATCGATTTGCTTGTGTGTTCAACACAAACACAAATTCATTCATCTCATTAACTTGATTTTTTTTCATCTTAATAAAATTCAAACTAAATGAAACGAAACTTTTTAAAATTTTAAATATATGTGCACCTATTCATGTCTAATTCAGATTTTTAAAAAATGATAGTAATGGGTTGAAGGGAAAGTTCTGTCGTATTTTAAAGAAAATATTCGAATTCATTTGTAAAAATTCGTGTTTAATATTAATCCAATTATATATATGATCTGTTATTTCCTTACCTGTTACCATCTTTCAGGTAACCTGTGAATTCCTGTATTGGTAGAAGTTCTCATCCTTGGAGTTAAAATAGTCAGCAACTGCCTTAGAAACACTTTAATTTTTTTTCGTTAGATAGTTTTGCAGAGATCTGAACAGGTAATAATATCAGATGGTGCAATGTCAGGTGAATAAAGTGGGTGACTAAGGACTTCCCATCCTAACGCATTCAGTTTTTATTGTGTCACCATTGCAGTGTGCGATCGAGCATTATCGTGGTGGAACACTATTCCTGTTCTACACTCTAACGCAGTCCTTTTTTCTTTGATAGCTGCATTCAATTTATCCAGCTGATTGCAGTACAGATCCGCGTTAATGGTTTTTCCCTGTTTCAGCAACTCGTAGTACACTGGACCTTTCTTGTCCCACCACAAATAAAGCAGTACTTTTGGTTGATGGATACTTGGTTTTGGAACTGTTGCTGATAATGTTCCTGGTTTGCAGTAAGATTTTGTTCTCTTAATATTCTCGTAAAGAACCCACTTTTCATCTCCAGTAACCAGCTTGTCCATAAACGGTTCCACATTGTGTCTAATCAGATGAGATGGACACATTCTTACACGATCAGACAAATTCTTTTCCGTTTAATTCATGTGGAACCCAAACACTTTGCTTTAACACAAGAGATTTAATGTGATCTCCAACAGAGAGTTGTATGATGAAAGCCAAACTTTTCTGCAATTTCTCGACTTGTTAAATGTGAATTATTTTCCAACATGGATCGTAAAACATCATTATCGATCTTGGATGTTCGTCCAGATCAATCGCTTTCTTGGAGGCTTAAGATCCCCGGAACGAAATTTGCTAAGCCATGTTTGACAAGTACGAACATTTTTGCAATATCTTTTCAAAATACCACACATAAATGTTTACATGCAACCGATGCATTGCTTCCTTTTTGAAATTCATACAAAATGCAGTGTCCTAAATGCACTTTATCTACTGACATGTTTTCCACTTTAAATATCACAAGTAAATGATAAACGTTAAAAAAAAAACTCCTTTTTTATTATACAGCAGCTAAAAAACAAAACAAAAAAATTCGAATTACTTTCTAGCCAGATGTTTTTTTTTTTATTATTTACAAGAAAAATCACCTGCCTATTTAAAATACGACAGAACTTTCCCTCCAACCCATTAAAAATAATTTATTTTAATAAAACTACATAGAGTTAATTTTTATTTCAATTTGTTAAAAAAAAAATATTGTATTTGCAAACCAAAAAATAAATTATTTTTGCAATGCGGCACACAAGCGGTCACAGTTTAGACACCCATGCTCTAGATACTGGTGGTGACAGTTTTGATGAGGATAATAATGGCGATTTTTGTGCTGCGTAATAAAAGGTACTTTTATGCTAAAAAGCTCCCAAGTGTGACTGGATTCAGTGTATCGAATGTAACAAATGGTTGCACGAAGGTTGCAATGATAATCATTTGCACTGAGTGTAATGATGTGTAGAGTATCTCTCATTCTCTCGAACCTGTACTGTTATTTTTAGCAAACTAATTATGAAAGAATTTAATTCTTTCTTGTTTTTCTATAGTTATTGTTACTTCATTTTTACTTTTGTAATGTTCGCTTTATTTTCTTTATTCTGGTTGTGTTGCATCTTCCCCCATGTATGAGGGAACATGCCACAATCACAATCAACTTGTGCGGTCTCCTTTTTTACTACTTAATTTACATGCGGCCTTTAATGGTAAAACGCACTATACCCCTGATACTGCGATATGAAAAAGAGTGGTGCAAATGCAAGGTCAACGATTGGTGGGTCGTGCCAGCCAATCGTTTCTATATAAATGCATAAAAAGCTTCCGTCTTTTAATGATATTTTCTATAAGATTCAGAATTTACAGCTTCGAATTACTTATTACCATTACAGACCTAGTGCATTCCCAGGAGCCGGTATCTCTTTTTAGTATGGCACCATATAATTTCCTCCCCAGAGAGAAGCACCTGAGCTATGACGATGCGAAATTGTATTAGGAATTTAATTTTGTCTAAAGCAACATAGCCAAACAGACACTCTAAGGATTTTTAACATGTCGCATAATCATACAACATGGACTCTGTCGATTTTTTGCGTCATGAAAATCCACCGAATTGGGCGGGGGTCAAACCCGCAAGCTTGAGCGGACAGGGTCAACGCCTTATCAACTACACCATCTAGATAGCGATTCAGAATTTGTAATACATTCATGAATTCATAAAATGTAATTTGCCTCTTCATCACTTGCTAGCACCGAGTGGGACCGGTATCAAGATATCACGGGGCCCCTTTTTGAAAAATAAAAATGATTCTCGTTAATAAAGTTTACTTGAAAATGACGAAAGTGTAAATTGACATATGTATTAAAATCCTTATTGCATAAGAATTAGCCTAATTGTTTAATAGATACTTTTCTCGATGTTATTTTTCGATTATCGCTTCAGTTTTTTAAGTTCTTCTGTTTCTATCGAAGTATTGATAAGTACGATAACCATGTTGTTACTAATGTCACTCAAATGTCTGAATCAAATCGAGGCTCAAGAAATTCATCCCGGCAAACGGCTAGGTATACGCCTTCCGTTATCCCCCATATGTACACATTATTCCCCTCCCCCCCCCTCTAACTTTATCATCTATACAAATCAAAACAAAAACGAGCGTTTTTATTATAATAGTGGGAAATCCCATGTTTCTGTCTCGGCAGGGCTACTTTTTTCAAAAGCAAAACGTTCAGCTCGGAATTGCTGCAGTATAGTGTAAAGTAGCGACCAAAGGTTTAATAAAATTTACAGAAAGCGAACACGAATCACACAAGGTAAAAAAAAAAAAGCTTTAATTTTACATAAGCAAGTATTTACAATCAGTTTGATAATTTTATACATTGTGGAACTTCAACACATATCCTCATCAGATGAGTTCACCAAATCCTCCAGGAACTGAAAGAAAAGAAATATGTAGATTGTTACTTCGCGTTGCTTTCAAAACGGATATTTGATTTCAAAAATGAAACTGTATACAAAAACTGAATTTTATTTTTGAAATGTTTAGAATTTGCGGAAACATTTTGCGAGCGCACAAATAGAGCTCTATATCCAACTTTCTTTGTTGCACAACTGCAAAAAAATTGCACTGCACCTTATTTTCCAAAGCAAGTTTATTTTGTTTCAAAATTTTAAAAAAAAAGCAATTTAATATGCTGAGTTAGCATGAGCGGTTCATTAGGCTAATGTATACAGTCGACTCTCGCTAATCAGAACTTTCGATCATACGAACCTATCATTTATTCGAAGTCTATGCTCAGCCCTAGAAAAACTCTTGATAATTCGAACTAAAACGATACGTTTGGGTACACTCAATAGTTCGAAGTAAAATCTGTGGATAGCTAGAATACAACACGCAATAATTCGAAGTTATCTTATAAAACTCTTAACAATTCAAACCCTTACTATCTTACTTAAGAGTCTTATTGCAAACAGGTTGAAGCTTGTATATTTTGAGTTGTATTGTCTCTGCGCATTTCCCCTGTAACGTGGCATCTTTGATGACCCTCTGGCTGCTCCCCTTCTTTGTGTTCCCGGTTCCTCAGGCAAAAAAACACTTTGATTGGTTTCCTTCAAGTAGACAGTTCTGGCCCCACCTGTTGTCAACCGTCCATATCTTTCGTTTAACACGTGGCTTTGCTACTCATGCATCCACTATTGTGATAAGTAGGATAGTGTTTTTTGTATTGGATTAACATAACTATTTATGACTCGTCTGTTCAACTTATAGCATGTAGCACCCAATGGGGCATGGGTGGCACATAACCCTGCCTTTACGAACCAATGGTGTTGGGGACAGTGTCTGAGGGAACTAGGTTGCGAAATGATTTCCTTTCCAATGAGAAATGGAATAGATTTGGTGGGGCGTGAAAGAGAATTGCTACATAAATTTATTATTTTAATACACGACTTCTAACTTCTGTATAACATTTATACTGTATAATATGTACTTATTAAAAATATTCTAATGTAATTTCATGCATATGTACAATATTGTTGTTTATTACATAGTGTAAAATTTAAATTTGTCAGAAAAAAGTTCAGAAGTTTTTTTCTCTTACCCTCTTGATAATTCTTAGTTTTTCATAGGTCGTCCCTTCAACTCTGAATTATAGAGAGTCGACTGTATATAAAATATCTTAAGTAAAATATTTTTGCATTATGTTGCATAAAAAAAGGTACGCCATAAGTGGTATGCGGCCCTAGAAAACTAACAGGCTTGATCTAAACAAGTGATTCCCAAAGTGGTCTATATCGAGCCCACGGATCTATGACGACTTACAAAGATTCCACGTTAGCAAAAAAATAATTGGGAGGGCTTTCTCACGTAAGGTAGTAAGGAGGTCTACGAGAGTGTTTTTTATTGAACCAGATCGTGACTTTTAATTTTAAAGAAATATTTCATTAAATAGAAACCAGATTCTTTATTTAAACAGGTTTATTTACTAAATTTAATAAAATTAATTTGCAGTTGCAAGGTGACAGCATAAATTTCATTAAAACAAGCACCATCATTACAGCATTTCTTGACTGAGAATATTCAGCTACACAAGGGCTTTTGGTGATGGGCCTCGTTATTTTGAACCATGGTCAAGTGACGAGGAAGACACCTGAACTGGCACCCCCTCTCCTAACTACCACACCACGCCAACGGGAGGACGCTTGAGCTCTCGACAGATTTAACGTGCATCACTCCTTACACGGTGGGTCTTTAGTGGTACTAGGCTCGAACTCATGACACGCCAGCCGCAGCATTTCTTGACAAATTTAAGCTAAAGCAATATAATATTGAAAATCGCGAATTTTCCCAGTTTCTCACATGGTCACAAACAGTCAAAAAAGAAAATGGCGTTTTAACCTACATTCAATCTTTAAATGTTCTTTAATCAGATTTCGAAACTAAGTTTGAGAATGCCTTGACTATATGGTAAATACCACGGTCGGCATTGAATTCATATGGTCACACAGAAGAAAACAAAACAAATGTGATATTACAAGATTAACTCACTGGAATGGGCAATAAAGGAGATTTTAAAGTAAAGTTTAAAAAACACAGAGAGAGCAACTTTTGCCTTAAAAAGACATACCTGTTATTTACCTGTTTTGCGGTTGGAAATTTAAATCTCTTAAAGCAAGTAGCTCTATGTCAGCTGTGAAAAAGAGGTTTAACTTGATAAATTTGCCAAAATTCAATATAAGGTAATCAGGAGTCTACCCAGAACCAAAAACATGGCAAGGGGTCAACGAAAAATCTGATCTAAACGAACAAATAGTTCGTGTACTTTTTCTTCATAAAATTCCCAAGCACAACTACTCAAACGATATGAGATTCACCTGACCCATTTTACATCGGTTTGGAACATGCCAAATAATGTGGCTCGCTCTAAACAAATTGGTTTCTACTTTACTCATATGATTGCCACTTACTTTTATTTGCATGTTCCACAGTAGCAGTAGTCACAAAAATCTATGTTCCTGGGAGCAAACCTTTTGGGTTCTCCACACCTAAAGCACTGGGGGAAACATATATAGCATAGATTAGAACTTATAAGTGAATAAATGTTTCGAAAACATATATAATGAAAAAAGTAAAGAATGATACGCTCAAATTTAACACTAGAATGTTGTCGGTGTCAATTGGACAACCGAACCTGTTTGGTTTGTTCCATTTTCCGCATTTTTGCAGGAAATTTGAAAATTTCTCGTGTTTTAACCATTTCTCTTGGTGATTACACAGAAAAAAGATTTGTGGTTCTAAGTTAATTAGGAGAGATTTTACAACTTATCATACCTAGAACGTCCGCTGGTGTCGCTTCGGCACCAAGGCGATTTATCATTATGAATATCTGTCGGTCTGCAAAAGATAGTTCACTAAGAAGATAACATTCGTAAAGAAACTGTCGGAGGTCATATCGCACAATTATTTGACCGTGAATGCAGTGTGATTGGGTTTACATCGGATACGAGTCAGTTATACTAAAATCGTTGTGTTTAAGTGTTACGTTACGTAGAATTTGTTTACCTCCTCTTTAAAAAAAAATGTTGATTCATTTTTCGAACCTTGTGCAAAGCAGACACCCTGAAACGACGACTCTTAGAAAAGGTCCAAGCCAGGGACGGCGAACCAGTGGCACGCGTGCCATTGATGGCCCGCGACACAATATTTTATGCACGCCACCGATCAAAATGGTTTGAATTTTAATCCAAAATAACAAAGTTCACAATGAAGTAATCCTTTTGAGGGATCTCATTCGCGCTTTTGACGCTAAACTGCATGTTTTCATAAACGATATTATCACAAGAAACTACAGTACTTCCCAAACTTGAAAAAATATGAAATATGAGAAATTGAAAAAATATCAGGCATGAGAACAGACTATTTTTTTTTTATATACATGAAAAACCAGACGAGAAAAAATGTTATAAAAAAATTTATTTCCGTAGTTGATTCTTCAATCAAAGAATTTTCAGCGAGATGTTCTCAGTTCAAAGAATTATCAGAAAAGCTCAGGTTTATTATGTACCCTGATGCGAGACTCGATTTGATAAACTAAACTTGTCCCAGTTCGACTGGTTAGAAACTGAAGAATTTGAAATGCAACTGATTGATTTCCAGAGTATTTCAATGTGGATTCAAAAATTTATTGAAGTACGGAAAAAGTTGGAATTGATATATATTATAGTAAAAATGCCAATAATGAAAGTTTGAAAACATGGAATTCTATTCCAGACACCTTTAACCGTTTGAAGAAGCTGGCTCGTATGCTTCTTTTAACCACCTATGACTGCAAGTCATTATTTTCAGGGATGAAAAACATTAAAGACTCAATCACTCCAATTCAGCACACATTCTACAAAAGTAACACCTTACAATCCTATTAATAGTTATTTACCATCCAATCTGCAACAACAGCATTTATGTTTCTTTTTTTTTTTTTTTTTTTTTTGAATTACTACTCAACAGTGCAGAATGTATTTTTTAGTAATGAATAAAGAGTTTTGAGTGTTAGTAATTAGTTTTATTATTTTCCCAATAATCCCAACTCAAAATTATTTGGCGGCACGTCTATACTTCATTAAACATTTCTTTAGAAAAAATGGCATCTTGATTCATAAAGGTTCGCCACCCCTTGTCTAAGCCCTGATGAAATTGCTCATTTATTGAGAGAGCTTTCCGAGAATGGATCGGATTGTGGTTGCTGTCTTTCTCTAAATTAGATTACGATGAAGATATAATATATAAGATTGAGTGAAAGTGACTGCGAAGAAACAGAATAAACACTATTAAAAAAAAACTACACCATAGAGAAAAATAATTTATTTTGTTTTACCACCCTACATTTGTATATTATTTTTTGAAAATAGATAAATTCAAGTGAAAGAGCTAAGTAATCCTTATTTTTCCTCCACAAAACTGGCGTTGTAACCGCACATTACAAACTAAAGACAAAAATTCTGAAGAATAATTCACATTTTAATACAGTTAAGCAAGGAATTAAAATGTGAACCTATTTTGTGAAGCATTATAAAGTACTACTAATATTCTACTAAGTCAGTGCCGATTTAAGATAATTTTGGGCCCAGGGCCCAAGGTACGAGGATCTATTGGTACGAGGATCGATACAGGTACAGGTACGAGGATCGATTTGTAAAGTCTAACTTATCCGGGCGGCTGGGCACCCTGCCCAAGCACTTAATGGATACAGCGGCACTGTATTAAGTAATAAAAATTAATACTCATATGCTAACTCTAAAAACACATAGGTAAAGAAAATAACTTTCATAAGATACATCGAATAATTAGTAAAAAAAAAAATCGAGAAATTTTTTTCTATTACTAAAAAATTCCCAGTATGTAAACAGTCTATAAATGTGAATAATATTCCTGCATAAAATTTATATAATACTGAAAAAAAAGCATTTCCCCACCTGTGTTACACTCAACCCCAAATGTACGCTAAGAAATATTTAAAGGTGAATACATTAATAGATAAATTCAACCCAAGAGAAAAGTACTATATTAGCAATTCAAATTATACTTTTTACTCTGTATGTGTCGCCACGACTTCTGTTAAGAATAGCTGCTAATATCTTTAATTATTATTATTGTTGCATGTTGTGTGTGAATCACCATTCCTGAAATAAGAAATAACTCTAATATAATACAAATAAAACTTACCAAAATATCATCTTCTGTGGTTTCTTGCAGTGAGGTCTTCCCACAATCATTGCATTTAAAATTTCCGAAGTCACTAACAGTTCCATTATGGAACGATATACATTTATGGCACAAAAAGCAACGCAAAAATATGTCAAGACCTGTTGGACCAAATTTTCACAGGTTAAAATCTAATAATAATTATATTAATTAATATTATTATTCTCGTAAATATTAGTCTTTTCTATTTTACAAAAACAGCAAAGTACAAATGATCCATAAATCCAATCCGTTTCTCTTCTATATATTTATGAAGAAAACAGATTTTTTTTTTTTTTACACACTCACGGAAAAAGTCTGACAAAACAAAAACAATGAATTATTTAAGAAATTAATTTAAGGATATAAAAGACGACTGGGTCAGAGCAGTAGATGTTTATATTCTTATCGCCTAAAAAATTACTAGTTTGTTAAATTGATAAGTAGATATTTACCTCCACCATTCATCTCGTCCTCTGCTTCTGTCGAACATTTCTCCAGAGATGCTGGTGTTTAGGCTCCATCCTTGAGCTCCTGGAATACTTGGAGATGGCTCGGATCCATGTTTTCGTCTTTCAAATCATTAGGATTCATGTCTATTTAATAAATTTAAGATGAATAAGTAATATAAATTTTATAAGTCAATTCTACTTAGATTAACAAATATATATATATATATATATACATGTTGTTGTGGCTTATGCCACCTGATCGACAGTAACATCAGATCAAGGTCCACGAAATTCATCGCGGCTAAGGGATAAAATATTTTACGCCTGTCGTTAGCATAAGTAGATATTTACCTCCACCATTCATCTCGTCCTCTGCTTCTGTCGAACATTTCTCCAGAGATGCGGGTGTTTGGGCTCCATCCTTGAGCTCCTGGAATACTTGGAGAGGGCTCGGATCCATGTTTTCGTCTTTCAAATCACTAGGATTCATGTCTATTTAATAAATTTAAGATGAATAAGTAATATAAAATTTTATAAGTCAATTCTTACTTAGATTAACAATATATATATATATATTATAATATATATATTATATATATATATGTTTTTGTTGCTTTTTATTAAATAGTTACAATTAATATGTTGTTGTAGTGTATGCCACCTGATCGACAGTAACATCAGATCAAGGTCCACGAAATTCATCGCGGCTAAGGGCTAAAATATTTTACGCCTGTCGTTAGCATAAGTAGATATTTACCTCCACCATTCATCTCGTCCTCTGCTTCTGTGGAACATTTCTCCAGAGATGCGGGTGTTTGGGCTCCATCCTTGAGCTCCTGGAATACTTGGAGAGGGCTCGGATCCATGTTTTCGTCTTTCAAATCATTAGGATTCATGTCTATTTAATAAATTTAAGATGAACAAGTAATATAAAATTTTATAAGTCAATTCCTACTTAGATTAACAAATATATATATATATATATATATAATATAATATATATATATATATATGTTTTTGTTGCTTTTTATTAAATAGTTACAATTAATATGTTGTTGTAGTGTATGCCACCTGATCGACAGTAACATCAGATCAAGGTCCACGAAATTCATCGCGGCTAAGGGCTAGAATTCTACGCCTGTCGTTAGCCTAAGCTTTGAGCCCCCCCCCCCTCCTTAAGAAGGTGACAGTACGATATTGCTCACACAACACGATAGATGGCTACAATATTCAGAACCACTGATTTAACGAGGACGTTCTCCGTTTTTACTCTGATTTTTTGTATACTCAATATTTCGAAGTAAAATCTGTGGATGACTACAATACGCAATAGTTCGAAGTTATCTTATAAAACTCTGTCAAATTAGTATTAGAACAGGTGCAGTTGCCATAAAATTAATTAGTTTCATTAATGTAAGTAAAAATAAATACTAGAAGTAAAATACACAAGTAGATAAAAGAAAAATAAATACTAACTAACCTTTATTATAAAAGCATAAATATCATTTACCATTGGATCCAATCTAGTTACAAAACTTATAGATATTTTTATAGATTGTTTGATGTTTCGAATTCTTTTAGGATGTTTTCAATTCTTTCAAATTTTGCATATGCTTTTTTAATTTTTAATCAAGGGTTTCCTAATTCTCTGGATTTTAAATTATAAGACACTTTTTGTGTTTCTTCTTTTAGTATTTTAACTAGTTAATTTTTGAAATCCAGAGGGTTAGGAGACTCTGGAGTAAAAAGGAAAAAGAAAACATATGCAAAGAATTGAAAACATCCTAAAAGAATTCGAAACATCAGAAAATGTGTCCGCTCAAACCACGATGAATTTTAAAGTGTCCGCTCAAACCACGAAATGTTATGTGTCCGCTCCTGCCACGCCCCCTTTGAACCATGACCAAGTGACGAGAATGACACATGAGCCTTCACGTCCCACTCCAAACAACGCTAACGGGAGGACTTAGAGCATAGGTTCCCATAATTTTTGTCTCATAGATCCCTTGCCATGTTTTCGGTTTTGGGTAGACCCCCTACTGACCTAATAATTAATTTTTGAAAGTTCATCAACTTAAATATCTTTTTGACTGTCGGTATAGAGCTATAGTTGATTTAAAAATATTTAAATTTCTAACTGTTATGTATAGTATTTAAAACCTGAGACACACATGTTAATTAAATAAAAACGTAATTAATACATAAAATAACTGTTACATAAATAACTTAACAAACAAATAATTAATGGGAGAGATAAATCTGGTGTTTCTAAAATTGCTGGTATCCGTTTCTAAATTTTAATTTAAGATCTTGTTGCCTATTCTGATCAATTCCTCTTGTAATATGTCATTTGTTTTTCTGCCAATGCGACTATATTAATTAAGACATCAAAGGACTCTTAAATTGCAAATTTTTCAATTTTTTGAAAAAAACTATATGTTAAAGCCTTAACATTTCTGAGCATTTTGATACCAACATGTTGTTGATACTGTAAAAAGTTCCAAAGTTATTGAGAAATAACTAGAGAAATTTAAACAAAATCCCTTTCCTAACTTTTCTATCTGAAACCCTCTTTCGTATCTTTAACTTCATTTTCTCAAAACAACAAATTTTAGCTTGCGCGCAGAAATTCTCAGAAACTATTTATGATATCGATTTGAAATTTCATACTCGTGTTCAAAATATGGCTCTTCATAACTCATAATTCAATTTTCAAAAAAAATGTAATAAATTTTTTTTATTTGAATTTTAATAAATTAAAAAAATTTTAATTAATTTTTTTTTAAATTTTAAAATTTTCGTTGTAATTGTATTTAAAAAATATTTTTTTTCTCTAAATTTTTTAAAAGTTAGTATAACTTCGAAAGTGAACATTTTTATACCAAGTAAAGTTAATTTTGTAAATTTTGATCAATTTTGTATTTCAGAATCTTGCGCGCTGTAAAATACTAATTTTCAAATTTTTGAAAAATTTTCCAATTTTTATTTTCTTATAAAATTTAAAAAATTTTCTCAAATTCTCTGCAAATTTGAGAACGAATGTAAATATCGTACACTATTAAAATTCGAAGGAAAACAAACGTATCTATCTATCTATCTTCTCACGAACCGCACCACGCAGAAAGTCGCGGAAGGTACCAAAAGATCGGGAATTTTCCGGGGAAGCCGTATTGCCCATTTATATTCCGATATTGTAATTAATTGAAAAGATATTAATTAAAAACCTTAAAACGCCTAATTGTTTTAACTCCTACCGGTTGTTTACTTGGCGGAACTTCCCTTCCGTTTCGGCCGAGCGGTGATCCAACGTTTTCGACCATCTTAAAATTATCATCCAATTTTCGGTGTTGAAATCAGACAAAAAATAATTACAGATATCGGACAAAAAATAATTACAGAATCGGAAAGATCATTTATTTCGCCACGATACGGTATAATGTTTTTTGTAAAATAACAATATTTTCTATTTTTTTTCGAATTATTTAAAATAGTGTTAAAACTGATGCGTTTTTATGAAAATTATTTCTAAATTGTTGGGTATGAATTACTTTTCGTGTTATTAAATCGATATTCTACACTAATTAACTTCAAGCCTTTCTCTTTTAGATCCATTCATTTAAAAAATAAAATTCTCAAAACTTTTTTTTAAAGAATTTTTAAAAAGTAGTCCTAATTTTTACTTCACATAGATTAACTTCGTCCTTTATGAAGGTAATCTCACAAAACCTTTTTTCCGTGTGTAAAGCAATATTATCCGTAACATATGTTACGGATAATATTGCTTACGAAGATTGAAAAAATTACTTCCAAATTACGGATTTTAAAAAACATTTTGTGATTTTCGTAAACTGATGTTTTTCTGAAAAATAAATTGAAAAGTAGTAATTTGTACATTTTTTATTTCAAAGTACGTTATTTTTGCAAATAGTTGGTGATGTTTGAGAGCATTAACGTAAAAATTATACCCTTAACATGAAGGTAATGATTTTTAAAATAATTTAAAATACGCGATTTTACATTTAGCCAAACATTGGCGTCGAAAATTAGCTTTGCGCCAAAGACTTTTGACCTGTTTCGCCTTCGACCGTATCTAACTCAAGGGTTACACTAAAAAAATTCTGTGAAAAAGTTATTTTTTCGTCAATTTTTCTTTACATAATTTTCAAAATTAAATAACTATATATGTCAGATTAAGATGATAAAATGCATTCAATGCATTTCTGAGATTCATTTAAAATATTTATCAGTATCGAAATTTTTGTTCTCTTTCATAAAACTTATAGTTTACTTTAAAATAATGCCTAATGTATATATATATATATATATTTTGATATATAATTTCATAATAAAATCGAAGAATTTGCCCGCATTTCGAAACTTTTTTTTGCATAACTTCTTTAGAAAAAAAAAGCTAATGCTCATATATATATATATATATTATATATTCTTTATTATTAATTGCGTGTTCTTAATATGTCATAAATCAATACATTTTTTGCGATACATTTAAATTTAATCATCAATCGAAATCTTTCAATAGTTATGTGAATATCCTGTGGATCCCCTCAATTAAAAATTAATTTCAATTTGAACCTCCCATTCATTATTATTGCCTATTTTCACTTTTCGTTACGGGTCTGTGTGGCGTAGTTGCATAGCGCGTCGCTATCGCAAAGTATCTAATTCTTTTTTGTGTCTGGGTTCGAATCTAGCGAATTCTATTTTGTTCGTTTCTGCTTAATCCCCCCCCCGTAAATTAATTCTCTCTTCTTCAATGATTGAATTCACTTGCTGCATCCCCACTGATCTGAAATTTACTTCATTTTCAGTGCACCCATTATTTAAGCAAATGGTATGTCACGATTAATTGCTAAATGAGCATTTTTAACCAATTTTATTAGAAAATAATTAATAAGTTTTTTATACTATACTTTTTTTCGCAGATACGTCTTTAAATAATTTAATTAACACAGAGTCAAATGAAAAACTATAAAATTAAAATTAAAGAAATTAAATGTTTTTATGAAATAGTATTATTTTCTTTTTGAATGTTTTTTTTTTCAGTGAATGTTAGCATATAACTAGGTTTTCCCCCAAAAGTGGATTTGTAACACTTACATATGTTTAATCAAACACCCAAACGTTTCAAGAATTATCTGTAGAATTTTTTTTATTAGTATTTATTGATAATGGATTTAAATTAATATATTTTTAAAAATCAAAGAAATGTTTCTATTAATTTATTATTAAATTAATTATTTGTTAATAAAAATTATATCGCCTATTATTTAGGATAAAAATACGTTCTAGAGAGACATTTTTAAGCTAACTGTAAGTAACGATTGATTAATTAATGAAAACCTGAAAATATTTTATTATTTTAGATACCTAAAAACTATCTATTATAAAAAAAAATGATTTATTTTAAATCAAGCATCAGAATAGTTTTATGCGTTTTTATGAAAATTATTTCAAAATCGTTGCGTATGTATTTATTTTCGTGTTATTAAATCGATATTCTACACTAATTAACTTCAAGCCTTTCTCTTTTAGATCCATTCATTTAAAAAATAAAATGACCAAAACTTTTTTTTCTGCGAATTTTTTAATATTAGACCAAAATTTTACTCAATGTTGAAGAACTTCGTTATTTATTAAAATTATCGCACGAAACTTTTTTTCCGTGTGTAAAAAAATATCATCCGTAATCTGTACGAAGATTGAAAAAATTGCTTAAAAATTACGGATTTAAAAATTTTTTTTTGTTATTTTCGCATGCGCCTAAATCATTTTTTTTTTTTTAGCTCTGTTTAACACTCAGTGGCCAAGGTCAAAGTGCTCTTCTTGAGTAATGGAGAAAGAGGAATTCCGTTTTTTTTTCATACTCTCTCTCATGGCTAAAGCTATTTGCTATCCATAAAAGTGTTTAATTCATTACAGATAAACGTTTTAAAGTGTTCAAGCTTTTTTTTTTTTCCACAGTTTTCCTCATTCTTAAAGAAAGACTTTTTTAAGAAAAGTGGATTGAAAAATACAGTAAAAAAATATAATTCTGAAACATATTTTAGCCTCACACACAGTATTTTTCTTTTTGAATGATTTTGTGCAGTGAATGTAAATAAATTTCCAGGCTTTTTCATTCTTATATATTTTTAATTTAACATTCAAAAACAACGAAATGAAAAAATGAATAGTCCTTTTGATAATTAACGGATTTAAAATAATGGATTTAGAAAATGGATTTAAAATAATATATATTTTACGAAACTAAAGCAATATTTTTTCCGTTATTCATTACTAGATTAATTATGTAATGACAACACTGTATAATCTGTTTTTTTTCTGGATAAAACGATAGATTATAGTTTTCTGGACTATACTTTAGCTACCAGTATATAACGATTCATTGGCAAATGAAAATACCACACATACACACAAACCCTTTGTATTATTTTAAGCTCTAGGAAAATAATTATTGGTAAAATAATGAATATGCTTGGTTTTTCGTAATATATTATATCAGAACGTTTTCTTTGTTGCTTTAAATATACATTTTTTTAAGTAAAAAAGAATTGTTTTCTGTAAATCATTAATCGAAATTTTTCAATCGTTACGTATAAGGATTTCTTATAACTATGATAAGTAAACCATCTGAACTAAAAAGATTCATACTTTGCTCTTTTAATATCAGTGATTGAATAAATTAAATACCAAACATCATTTATTTGTCAGATTCGGATTTTTTTTTCAAAATAATAATACTTTGCCTATTTTATGATTTCTTCTAAAATGAATAAATATCGATGCATTTAAATGAAAATGATTTTTAAAAAAGTCATTGATCATTTAGAATCAATTATTAAAAAAATAAAATGCCAAAAACTATATTTCTTTAAAGAATTTTACAGGAAATAAATTAAATGTAAAAAAAACTTTTTTAAGAACAAGCTTTTATTTAAACGCGCTAAAAAGAATAAAATAAACTTTTCCTTTAAAACTTTTTTTACTATCAACTTATAACGTCATTACACAATTTATATGATATAAAAGCTTGTCGCAATATTTAAGTACTCATATTTACTTAGTTTGAATTTTTAAAAACCAAAATCAATCAGGTCAAGTTATTTATTTTACTTGTTTATCTACACAGGTAAATCTCGCGACAAGCTTTTATATCATATAAATTGTGTAATGACGTTATAAGTTGATAGTAAAAAAAGTTTTAAAGGAAAAGTTTATTTTATTCTTTTTAGCGCGTTTAAATAAAAGCTTGTTCTTAAAAAAGTTTTTTTTACATTTAATTTATTTTTTACTTTTTAGTTATCACTGGACAGGTTTCTCAACCTGTTCAACTCATTGAACACTGGTTCGCCACCCCTGGTTTAGCTGAATGAATTCTCGCAAAATGGTATTAGACTAAAAACACAATTTTTTTAAATCCGTAATTTTTAAGCAATTTTTTCAATCTTCATGCAGATTTTGGCTAACATTGTTCTACACACGAAAAAAAAAAGGTTTAGTGAGATTATCTTCATAAATGTCAAAGTTATTAAATGTTTAATTAAAATTTTGACTATTTTTGAAAAACTTAAAGAATATATCATTTATTTGAAATATTTTGAAGATATAAGGGATGTATTTCTCTAACATATTAGAAGAAAATTTTAATTGTTTATTAAAAACTTCAAAAGGCATTTAAATATTTGTATTAATCAATAAAATGCTTAAGACTAAAAACGCATTTTGTAATCAAAAAAGAAAGTTTTATCAAATAATGATAATTTTTTGCTGGACATTGAATATCT
The DNA here is from genome assembly GCA_019973975.1 of Trichonephila clavata. Classification (NCBI taxonomy): domain Eukaryota; kingdom Metazoa; phylum Arthropoda; class Arachnida; order Araneae; family Nephilidae; genus Trichonephila; species Trichonephila clavata. Next base: position 161,636 of record BMAO01000138.1, read on the forward strand.
TTTACGTAAGAATCTATTTTTTTTTTAATTGCTCAGATCATCTTTAGAAACTTGATTTTGAAAAAATCAATAATTAAATTCAAATAAAATTAATAGATTCTATTTGTAATTAAATTTAAGGACACATGTCGTAAGTGTGTGTTTAGATTACTGGTGATAAAATGAGGTATATTTAAATTACGCGTAGGCTTAAAATTAGAAAATTTCTTTAAAAAATTACTTCATTTTATTGTAAAAATTTTTTTAATCGAAAATATATTGCATTTCTAGATAATATTTTTCTCTTATTGTTTTCCTAGCGGATTCCTTTTTGATGGGTAAGATACATTAAAAAAATGATCTTTCCGATTCTGTAATTATTTTTTGTCTTGAGTTTCATAGATTAAAGTTAGATAAATTATTTAAAGAATTTCTTCAATACTCCATCTCAGTTTAACTTGGCAGCGTTGAGAAAGTTATACAATGTACCAATCTACTTGAAAAATAGCTCTACTTTTTTGTCTTGAATTTAAATCCAAGGAAATAGATAGAAATTTGTAAAAAAATTGCATACGTTGTAGAAATTAGATTGTTTTTACGTTGTAGAAATGTAATTATTTTTTAGACAAAGCTAATTAATACTGTCAATAGCGCAACGTTATGAAATTCCAGTTTGGCTGAAAACCGATTTTCGACGCCAACTTTTGTCATTGTTGTAACAATAAAATTATTACAACAATGCAGATATATCCAAGTTGGCGCCCAAAACTAGTTAAACGTTTTTAATTAATATTTCTTTAATTAATTGCAATATCGGAATATAAATGGTCAAAACATGCATTGTCATCCAAACTAAACGTGTATACAAAATTTCAGCTCAATGGGAGGAAGATATGAGCTTCAAAATTGAGTTGCAAGATTCCACCCGAACAAATTACATACATACATACATACATACATACATACATACATACATACATACATACATACATACATACATACATACATACATACATTGTAAGTTAAATAAAAGCTTTTAAAAAACAACTTTTTTTTTTTAAAACAATGATGTTTTGCATATTTTATGATTTTTTCTCATATAAATCAATATCGTTGCGTTTAAATAAAAATGATTTTTAAAACTTTCAGAATCAGTGATTTAAAAAATAAAAAGCCGAAAACTTATTTGAACGAATTTTAATAAAACACTCAAAATACTTAAAGCAATTATTTAATAAATTCTTCATTCGTAAAGATAATTGCATGAAACTATTTTTCCGTGTGTCGAACATTTCAAAAAATTCTCACAATTTTACTTCAAGATTTAAAATAGTAGTGAAATTTTGTAATTTGAAAAATTTATACTTTCTGTCTTTTTTTCAGCATACATCTATTTTTAAAAAGACTACATTTTCGTTTCCGGGAAATAAAAAATTGCAACGAAAGAATTGGAAAGTGAGTGGGTGATTTTAAAATTCACCCTGTTTGCCTATTCGAGAATTTTTGGTGACGGACCTCGAAATTTTCAACCATTCTCAAGTGACGAGGACGACACCTGAGCTTTCCCCCATCTTTAATAATTGCCACACCACACCAACGCAAGAACAAATTTCGAAAAAGGGAGTTTTTATGACATAGTTAAAGAAATCACTCACATCGCGCGCATACACACACACACACACACACACACACAAGTGCTATTCACTCGGAGTGAATATTAACGTCCCACTGTTCAGCTACACGAGGCCTTTTGGGGACGGTCGCTGACGACACATGAGCTGGCACCCACTCTCCTAACTGCACCACCACACCAACGGGAGGACGTTTGTGCTCTCGACAGATTTTACGTGCATCGCTCCCCTACACTGCGGGTCTTCAGTGGTACTAGGATCGAGAATTTGTGAAGATAAGGGAAAATGTTAAGCAACAATGCCATGACACGCACTCACGGGACATGCACTCACATCGAACGCGTGAAACCCCACAAAAGTGTTGGCGTTAGAATAAAAGGAGGAAATTAACATGGGGATTAAGTTATACCCTCGGTATGAGCCCGTGCAACGCCGGGCCATGAAAGCTAGTATGTGATTATCATGTGATAAAAGTTTCAAATGATTGTTTTGCTTTATTACTAAGTTACATTGGTTTCAAGAAGGATATTTTTTTCGAGTGCACAGATATATGTTAAGGGTCCTGAGACCCTTAATTGCCTACTGTAATATTACCATATATACAGTCAAAACATTCTCAAACCTAGTTTCAAAGTCTGTATAAAGTACATTTAAAAGTTTAACGTAGGTTAAAACGTTTCTTTCCTGGTCTGTGAGAAATTGAGAAACTGGAAAAATTCGGGACGTCCAATATTATACTCTCCTTAGCTTAATTACGGCAAAAAACGCCGAAATGATGTCCTTGTAACTGCAAATTAACTTCATTAAATTTAGTAAATAAATCTGTTGAAAATATGTAAATCTGGTTTCCACACTTGATTAAATTTTCTTTTTAAATTAAAGTCATGATCTGGTTTAGTGAGAGTCACTATCGTAGACCCCCATTTACACCTCATGGACCCCCTAATTATTTTTTCAATGATGTGGACCCCCTGCCTGTTGTCATAGAGCCCTGGGGGTCTATATAGATCACTTTGGGAATCACTGACAGTTTTTACGCGCATCTGTTCATTCTACAAGGCGGGTTTTCTGTAGCATTGGAACTCGAGCTCTTGATCCCCCAACCAGGAGTCTGAACATAACCATTAGCCACCGTGGTTACTTGCAGTTATGCGGTATACTGGGAAAAGCATAAACAAGTAAATCCTACTCTGAAAAAAATCGCTTTCGCAAACATTATTAATGTTATTATACTACATTTCGAAGTATCCAGAAGCGTTTTTACGGACAGAAGCGCAATACAAAGGATCGTATTTCAGTAAGACGTGTAGAAACGGCATGGGCAGTTAATGCAATGGCTAATTGATGTGTATATATACACCCGTGGCAGAGAGAATTCCGAGGTATTTTTCCTACATGCTATTTATTACAAGAAATTATGCTAACTCCCAACCATAAAAGACAGGAAGAAATTTCATACACTCAATGTGTGTTGCTTAGATATATTCAACTTAAAAATTTAGAATACAATGAATTAAAAAATATGGATTTTTTTTAAATTAAAGATATCAAAACTATTGTCTATTTTAAATAGATGTAAAGTGATTTTTAAATAATTTTAAGCCTATAGTTCTTAGATAAATTCGTTCATGACACACACACATATTATATATATATATATATATATTATATATATATATATATAATGTTGGTAATGTGTAATTGATATTGAAACTAAAGGGAAATTTTACAACATTCTGTGCATATGTTTTTTTTTTTTCATATTCACTTTTCATCTATCACCAATAAGAATTCAGTTAAATCAGCGTTTCTCAAACTGTGGGGCGCGCCCCTCTAAGGGCGTGACAAATCTGCGAGGTGAGTGTGAGCATATTGGAAAGCCGTAAACAAAAGACGATTTAAAAATTATTAATTTACTGAATGTAAAAAAATAAATTCTGACATAAAAAATAGAATACACATTTACACTGATATAATACACTTATAAATATTTCAGTACTGCACAAAGTTTTTTTATAATATAACAATACTAAGTTAAGAGAAAATTTAATAATTACCAGTGACCCCATGGGATTTTTATATATAAAGTTATACACAAAGATTAACACTTATCTTGATAATTAGTACGGTTTGTTATTAATCCCTTCGGAATAATTTTATGGATAGCACTGCATAGAAAAGATCGTACTTTTAAAAGGGGTATATAAACTTCCGGGGCAATTGACACTGAGCGAGACGTTTCTATACGCCGGTGACACTTAAGAGGTTAGGGTGTCTTAGGGGTGTTAATTTTGTCTCGAGAGGTGAAAAAATAAACAATTTTCGAACAGGTATACTTCTTTTAAATTTAAAATAAATAATTCGAATCTTTTACACATTTATAATTATAGGTTCAAAAAAATACAAAATGTTTGAAATATAATCATAATTTTAAAAATTATAAGCATATGCAAATAAGAAACAATTTTGTAGTAAATATTAATAGTTGGATTCAGAGGCGGATTAAGGTAGTTGGAGGCCCCTGGTGGTAAAAGGTTTGGGGCCCATGGACTTAAAGAATCGAAAAACTAAAATAGTGAAAAGAGAGTCGCTTACTTTAAACTCTCAAAATGAAATGTAGTGATATAATAAAACTCGTCGGCTAAAGAAAAATCCTAACTGTATATAAAAAAATATTAAAAATCTTACTTAAGAGCTTACAGTTTTGCAATACATACAGTTTGATTTCTCTTCAGCAAATTCATCAGTTATTTTTACCATATCTATTTTGTCCAAAGCATTTTATTCTGCATATAATATGGCCATGTTGTTCACACACACAATTTGTCTTTTCTCCCATAGTATATTTTAAATTATTTTTAACACGTTTTAAAACTAAATAAACTAAAAGTAAAAAAACTTTTTTAAGAACAAGCTTTTATTTAAACGAGCTAAAAAGAATAAAATAAACTTTTCCTTTAAAACTTTTTTTACTATCAACTTATAACGTCATTACACAATTTATATGATACAAAAGCTTGTCGCGAGATTTACCTGTGTAGATAAACATGTAAAATAAATAACTTGACCTGATTGATTTTAATTTGCAAAAATTCAAACTAAGTAAATACGAGTACTTAAATCTCTCGACAAGCTTTTATATCATATAAATTGTATAATGACGTTATAAGTTGATAGTAAAAAAAGTTTTAAAGGAAAAGTTTATTTTATTCTTTTTAGCTCGTTTAAATAAAAGCTTGTTCTTAAAAAAGTTTTTTTACTTTTAGTTTATTTTTTACTTTTTAGTTATCACTGGACAGGTTTCTCAGCCTGTTCAACTCATTAAACGCTGGTTCGCCATCCCTGGTTTAGCTGAATTAATTCTGACAAAAAGGGTATTAGACTAAAAACACAATGTTTTTAAATCCGTAATTTTTAAGCAATTTTTTCAATCTTCGTCCAGATCTTGGGTAACATTGTTCTACACACGAAAAAAAAGGTTTAGTGAGATTATCTTCGTACATGACAAAGTTATTAAATGTTTAATTAAAATTTTGACTATTTTTGAAAAAACTTTATGAATATAATATTTACTTGAAATATTTTGAAGATAAGAGATATATTTCTCTAACATATTAGAAGAAAAATTTAGTTATTTATTAAAAAACTTCAAAAGGCATTTAAATATTTGTATTAATCAATAAAATGCTTAAGATTCAAAACGCATGTTGTAATCAAAAAACAAAGTTTTATCAAATAATGATAATTTTTTGCTGGACATTGAATATCTTCTACGTAAGAATCTATATTTTTTTAATTGCTCAGGACAACTTCAGAAACTTGATTTTGAAAAAATAATTAACCATCGCATTATTTTTATACAGTCAGATCTCCATGTAACGAACTTCTATTTTGGGAATTTCTCTATTTTAAGAACTTTTTCCTGGAACCAAGCACATATTACTCTTTTCTTCGTAAAACAACTCCAAATAGCGAAGTGCATTTTCTATTTAACGAAATGTTTCTTCTAAGATTCGATTTTTTTCTCTCCTTATTTTTAAAATATTTCAGGTCATTTTGAAGATTATTCTCTTTTGGCACATTTTATGAATATAAAGAACCTTGAGCTGGTTTTACAATGTGCCTAACTCATCTAGAGAAACAAAATTGACGTAATTTTTCAAACAAAAAAAACTCAAATAAAATTAACAGATTCTATTTGTAATTAAATTTAAGGACACATGTCGTAGTGTGTGTTTAGATTACTGGTGATAAAATGAGGTATATTTAAATTACTCGTAGGCTTAAAAATAGAAAATTTCTTTAAAAAATTCATTCATTTTATTATAAAATTATTTTTTTAATCGAAAATACATTGCATTTCTAGATAATATTTTTCTCTTATTGTTTTCCTAGCGGATTCCTTTTTGATGGGTAAGATACATAAAAAAATGATCTTTCCGATTCAGTAATTATTTTTTTGTCTGAGTTTTTCATAGATTAAAGTTAGATAAATTTTTTAAAGAATTTCTTCAATACTCCATCTCAGTTTGACTTGGCAGCGTTGAGAAAGGTATACAATGTACCAATCTACTTGAAAAATAGCTCTACTTTTTTTTTTGAATTTAAATCCCAGAAAATAGATAGAAATTTGTAAAAAAATTGCATACGTTGTAGAAATTAGATTATTTTTACATTGTAGAAATGTAATTATTTTTTAGGCAAAGTTAATTAATACAGTCAATAGCGCAACGTTATGAAATTCCAGTTTGGCTGAAAACCAATTTTCGACGCCAACTTTTGTCATTGTTGTAACAATAACATTATTACAACAATTGAGATATATCAAAGTTGGCACCCAAACTAATTTAATGTTTTTAATTAATATCTTTTCAATTAATTGCAATATCGGAATATAAATTGTCAAAACATGCATTGTCATCCAAACTAAACGTGTATACAAAATTTCAGCTTAATGGAGTGAAGATATCAGCTTGAAAATTGAGTTGCAAGATTCCACCCGAACAAATTACATACATACATACATACATACATACATACATACATACATACATTGTAAGTTAAATAAAAGCTTGTAAAAAGATCATTCACCTCATGCATTTGATATCGGTATTGTTAAAAATATTTTCAAAAATTTTTCTACATTAGGATTTCTCTCTAATCTCGATACATTTCTAGCGGAGGTTTCATTGTATCTTTGTTTTCTTTTCATTTTTTGTTCCAAGGTGGCGTGGTTGGTTTGTCGCTGGCCTTTGCACTCATCAAGTTTGGGGCCCCTAACAATGCTGGGGGCCCCTGGCGGTCGCCAGGTCCGACACCCGCTTAATCCGCCACTGGTTGAATTATCGTTTTATAATTGGATTGGATTGACATTTCTAGATAACTTTGAACTAAACATATCACTAAGCTAAGCTACAAGGTTTTAAAAGAAGATAAAAGATAATATGGTAGAAAGATAACGATACAATTTTATCTAAAACTTCACGAAAATGTGAAGATAAAAAAAAATGTAGCATCTTATTAACACAATGCAAAAATCTAACTATTTTTGTAAATCCATTATACCAAAACCAATGAAGAAATAAAATAAATCACTGAAACTGTAATACATATACAAAATATACAATACATTTGAGGTATCCTTCTCATTTGTTATTTGATGTACATTTATACATACGCGATTATACATTTATACACAAATACAGCACACTGCTATATTTAACGAAAAAAAGTAAAAAACCCCCCGTGGTTTTCAAAATGGCGTCAAGTGGCGAAAAAATGTGGTTTCCAAAACTGTCAACAAAGGAAACATAAAATCAAAAGGTAAAATCCTAGCACAGCACACTGCTGTATTTGGCGACAAAAGTGTTTCGCCAAATGGCGCCAAGTAAAGAAACGCGTTTTTTAAAATGGCGTCAGAGACGTAAACAAGAGTAGGAAAACGTGGTTTTAAAAATGGCGTCAAGAGACGAAAAACATAAAAAAAAACGTGGTTTCCAAAACGGTCAACAAAAGAAACATAAAATCAAAAGTAAGAAACTAAATGCAAATTGCAAGCATCCACTACAAGATTCTATCAATCCATCGTTCACACAAAAAACAATCATTACTTTCTTACCTTTTATTCAGAAAAAAAATCCATCCGTCGTGTTTCTACGAAAAAAACGTGGTTTCTAAAACTGCTTCAACAAGAAAAACTGAAAAAGCGTCGCTTCTAAAACACTACAGTAGCAAAAGAAATCCAATATGAATGCCTTAGGCTGATGAACTAACGATCTCCATTTCTCTCAAAAACAAATTATTTTCATATTTCAGACACACATCCATAACTACCGAAATATTTTCAATCGCTCACTCATTCTCAAAGCAAGCATTTCTTTCTTACATCTTTCATTCAAAAGAAAAAAATATCCATTCGTCGAGCTTCAAAAAAGAAAACGTGGTATCCATAATGGCTTCAAGAAGAAAACAGAAAAACAGTTGCTTCTAAGATGCAATAGCGAGAAAAAAAACGTCCAAATTGAATTTATCAACGCATCTTTCTTTCTCTCTAACAAACTTTTTCAGTAGTTGTTTCATTTAAAGAAAAATTCCACTCATTCCTTCCATTTTAGCTTTCTAGAAAAATCTTACACGTGTTCAAGTTGACCATTGGGAAAAAAATGAGCGCTGGATATAATGTAAAGATTACATTTTAGAAAAACGAACAAAAAAAAAAGAGGAAATAAGTTATTTTTGAGTCTATTCGCATTTTATTACTGTTCTACTTTCTACTATTATAGAGGTAGATGAGTTTATTCCGTCAACGTTAAGTATTAGTTAAAAAATGAAAAATTCTCCAAAAGGTCAAGTTGCACGCGTGCGGGCGGCTGACACCCCAGGATCGATCCTAATAACATGTTTCTTTAAAAGCAATACAATATTTAACAAATTACAAGAACATAGCTTCTAAGAAATAAATAAACATGTATTTTAGTACCCGGGTAACATAAGAAATATAATAAGCAGTGAAAATTTAAGAAAATTAAAGCCTTACCTGTAAAACTGAACACATATTTGAATATAAATATCCAAATTTCTAGTGTAGCAGTTATTAGAGAATTCACAAGAGCCATGGTCACTTGATCTCAGATGAGAATTCACAAAACTACTATAGCAAGAAAAATTCCTATCTATTTATAATGCCTTGATAGTAACCAATCACAAAGCAAGTGCTTGGTCATTGGTCAAGAAAGTACACAAGTTAAGCAGTCATGTTTCCCCTCGTGGGAAAAATGAACAATGCTAGAAAATAAAGGCTGATTTCACACAAAAGCGACTGACGATTTCCACGTGGAAGCATATTAACGTGGAAAATTCTTATACTTAGTTGTATATATATTTTATTTTAACTATATGTCCGTATATATCAATAATATAATATTTTTGTACAATTCTAGTATACTTATTATGTAGAAAATAATCTTATTAATTTTAATAACTTTAGTTTTATAATTCTAGTGTTTATTTGCGTCAAGTGTGCATAGCCTCAAATAGTTTTTTTTTTTGTTACTTGCGTTCCTATTTATTAGTTAACTTATTAATGTATCCGACTACTTGCTACAACTTTTTTTTTTTAAAAAAAATGGATATAGGGATTTGTTTTTTTTTAGATTTTTCTAGTACATTTAAAAAAATATGCTAAACTTAAGAAGAGAAAAAGAAATTATTACTAAAATAGGAAAAAACTGGTAAAAATTCACAAAAAATAACAAACGGAGCCCATTCTGTACCAAGAGTTTATGAACAAATTTTTAATTCTGATGTGTTGCTATGTTATCTATATATATAAAAATGTTATGTTGGTTTGTGTACGCTTCCATAACTCAAAAAGTTCTGCATGGATTTATCTGAAATTTTGACACATCGTTGCATTTGACTCCGGTCAAGTTCTTATGTACTTTTTATTTCGAAATGCACTCTAAATTTTTTTAAATTTAATTTTTAAGTGATTTTTTGGTGTTATGACGTCATACGATGTCACGATTCGCTCTGAATGCTGAAAATTAAGATTTACACATAGTTTTTTCCGGATTATTACATATTTTTACTATAGTTAAGTTTATTGGTTGTCATATTTATCAATTTTTTTGTTCTTTGATATGTAATTGGGATTAATTTTGTATATTTTTAACTGTTTAAGACTGTTTTTTTTATTTAAATTAATGTAATTTTTAAATCAGTTTAGGTTATTTTTAATTCCTCTATGTTTATTACTATTTTATAAACTGCATTACCCTATTTACGTATTTTTGCATTTAATTTATTATTTAAATTGTTTCTTATTTATTTTTGTGATTTGCATTTAATTAATTTTTGTGCTTATGATTGTTTCTTACATATTTTTGGGATTTTTATTTGATTTTTGTTTATGATTATTTCTTATATATTTTTGGGATTTCATCTGATATATATTAATGATTATTTCTTATATATTTTGTGATTTGCAATGTGTTTCATTGTCTGATTGAATCTTTAAATAATTTGAAATTACCCAGTTTTTCCTCATGTTTTGAAACTCAAATTAATTTTAAGTTCTCAGACCTCCATTTCTGTAATTAAACCAGACTATCCATTAAGAAAATTATGCCAAATATAAGATTCACAATTGGCTGGATGGACCAACTCTCTTTTTTCCATTTAACCAGACTGAGCCACAGCAACGCGTGGCAGGGTACAGCTAGTTTATACATATATTTTTGAAATTTTACCTTCAGGATAAATATTTTAGCTTTTACTAAAACTGGAGCATTTTATCTTGGTTATTATATGAAATTGTTCAAAATAACAGTGATAACATTCAGGGTCGCACCGTGACCTTTGGGGGCCCTGGGCTAACGATATCTGGGGGCCCCTAAATAATTAAAAATTTTGCCTTTTTCCTAAAAAATTATTGTGCAGAAAAATTTAAAATATACGAAACTTAAAAGTCCCCCCCCCCAAACAATTTAAATACGTTATAAGCAATAACATAATTTACAAAAAAAAAAAAAAAAAAAGAAGCTTTTGTGTACACTTTTATGCTGAATATTCTTCTATTTACTCATCACATTTTAAGTCTTTGGTGAGGTCAATATTAATAGAAAGAAGTGATTAATTGCTAAGCGTAGTATTTGTTACTGTTGTCCTATATTTGTTTTTTATGTAGGGCATTTTAGAGAACGTGCGCTCCACTTCACAGCTAGTAATACGGATCGTTAGAAAAATCTTTAAAATGGTATACAAATTTGGAAAAACCTGAACTAGCTTCTTTTCAAAAATTAAATTGTATATATCACTACAAGTATAAGACTCTAGCTCAATTTTAGATAAATTTTTAACTGAACACCTTCATTTACTAAATGTTGGTCTACATCAGAGGTTCCCAAACTTTTTTGTCTCATAGACCCCTTGCATGTTTTTCGGTTTGGGGTAGACCCCTGCTTACGTAACATTGATTTTTTGCAAATTTATTAACTTAAATGTATTTATGATAGCTGGTACAGAGCAACTAAATTTAAAAGGATTTAAATTTCTAACTGTAGTGAAATTGGGAAACAGTGAAACTTAAGAAACACATGTTAATTAATTCAAAATTTAAGTTATAATAAACTAACTAATTAAAAAACAAACGTTTATAATGATAGGGATGAATCTAGTGCTTCGATAACAAATTTTCAACATTTACCATCAATCATGTCAAGTTTAACCAAAATTTCCTCGATTAGTAGTGTGCAGCCGACAACCGCACTGAAACTCCTTCTCACAGCAAAAGCAATTAAAAACTTTCTCCAATACTTCATAATTCGAGATAAATAACAGGTGTGTCTCTTTAAAGCAAACATTGCTGACATCCGTTTCGAAACTTTACTTTAAGATCTCCGTTACTTTATATTCCGATCAGTTCCTCTTGTAATATGATTTTTTTTTCAATGGGAATTCATTGCCTTCTGTGGTAATTACCAAGTAAATGCGTTCTCAAACCTAGTTTCAAAACCTGAATAAAAGGAATTTAAATGTTGAACGTAGGTTGAAACATCATTTTCCTAGCAGATTGTCTGTGACTAATTAAAAAAGTACAGAAATTCGTTGCGTCCAATAGTATACTCCCTTAGCTTAAATCTGGCAAGAAAAGCTGAAATGATGGTCCTTGTTTTAATAAAATTTGTGCTACCCCATGACTGCAAATTAGACTAATTAAATTTAGTAAATAAATGTGTTAAATAGGTAAAATCTGGTTTCCATTTGGTTAAATTTTATTTTAAAATTAAAATCACGACCTGGTTTAATGAGAACAACTGTCGTTATTCTCATTGGAACAGCGTCTAATGTCTTAGAATAACTGTCGTAGACCCCCATTTCTACCTCATGGACCCCCAAATTATTTTCTTGTTGTCGTGGACCCCTTGCAGGTCATCATAGATCCCTGGGGGTCTATATAGACCACTTTGGGAATCACTGGTCTACATCATTTGAATAGCAATCAATAAGAGCGCGTATACTCTCCAGGTCGACGTTCTCCTTACTTTGATCTTGCAAATCCATCAAAAATTTTAATTTCTTACTATATTCTGCATATATATACACTTGAATTCTTCTATTTAAATCAAGGATTAGCTTATCTAACACTACAATAATCGTGTCTCTTTTAAAATTTTCTGTCCCATACACAGCTTTTTCTGTGAATTTATCTGCAAATTTTGAAACAACCCGTTTCTAGTTCACATCGCTATATTCTGTTTCTACATTAGAACTTAATTTTTTGGCTTGGTCTTGATACTCCTTTCATTTTTGATCTGATCCACATATCGTACATTGCTTATGGACATTTTTAATGGCATAATGAACTTATTCCCTTCACAGATGTTCAAACCCCAAGAATCTGTTATTTTTTGTTAACAATTAAATCTTTCTAAAATTTCTTCCCAATATATAATTAAAATGGCAATTTCCAGTTTTGTTAATTTCTTAAATAAATTTGCTGCCTCTTTTTAAAATTAATTTTCTCATTTTCATTGTCACTAAATGCCTTAAGAATATTCATGATATTACAATATTTATGTCTCGAGGCTTCAAAACTATCGTAGTGACAAGACCAATTGGTCTGGCTTGAACTTTTTAAGGTAAATTTCAGTTTAAGCTCACGATTTAGAAGTTTCTGCCTATAGATCGAAGTAGAAAAGCAAACATATATTTGTTGCGCTAAACCAAAGAAGTTCACGATTTCAGTTGCAACCGTAACCGATTCTGCACAACTAGATTAAGAGAATGTGCAGAACACACACCACATAATTAGCGAAGTTATTTATTTCTTTCTTTTATAAGAGCTTGCGCAGCATTATATGGACCGGACATATTGGTAGCGTTGTCATATGACTGCCCCCTACAATTATCCAATAGCAGTTCATTTGTCTCTAAAAATTCTTGAAGATAATTTAATATAAACCTGTGTGACTACTAATCTTAATTAATGAAACACATCTTTCATGCACTTTTACCCGAAAACATTATCGTAGTATAATAGCAAGTTAGTCATTGTGGGACAAATCTGCTGTTGAATCCATCACTATTGTATAGTACTTTGTGTCATTGTTATTTATTTGAGTTATATAATTGTTTAATGATTTGCTTGCTCGTGATCTCAACTATTTGCTGATATATTGTTTTTGATAAGTACGATATTAACGATTTTGGTCGTAATTCTCGCAGTTCAATATATTCACGAATGAATGAGTCGAACTCTGCTAGCAGTTTCAGGGTACCCGTAAAATTACCATTATGAGGAGAACTAAAAACTTCCTCGGTACCTCTAAATCAGCGATACTCAACCTGTGGCCCATGGGCCGCATATAGCCCACTCGACCATTCTGAGTGACCCGGTCTAGGTCCGTTAAAATAACAAATTCAATTATTTAGGAATAATGTATCATGGAACACTAAACTAAAAGCACTCAACACAACAGACAATAGCCTCTGGCAGACACAAAAATTCTTCCGCAAAAAACGCAGTAACATTCCTACTCTCACTAGCTCTTCTGGCATTGCTAACAGCGATTAACAGAAAGCTAACCTACTTGCAACCACTCTAAAAGATAATTTCTCCGAAAATAAAAGGCATGATGGTGAATACCCTATTGATAATAGGATCACAAACACACTTGAAAACTTCTTCTCTCACCCCCCGTCCACCCCCATCACCCCCACTAATCCAGATGAAATCACTACATACATTAAAAAGCTCTCTATTAACAAAGCCCCAGGTAAAGACAATATTTCAAATAAAATGGTTAAGCACTTCCCCTTAAAATTATTCTTTTACTTACCTGCTTAATCAATAAAATTTTAATTCTAAGACATTTCCCTAATAACTGGAAAACCGCAATAGTATTCCCAATTAAAACACCTAACAAAAAAAAGTGACTCTCCAGACAGCTATCGTCCGATTTCTCTCCTAAGTATTCTCAGTAAAATTACAGAACACATTATCCTCAATAGACTAATCACATTCACTGACAACACCAACTACATTAATCCTAATCAATATGGGTTCACCAGGCACCTCTCCACCAATCACCCACTGCTCAGATTAACTGAAAAGATCTCTTCTGGATTTCAGAGAGGCAGGTCCACTGGGGCTGTCTTCCTTGATATCCAGAAAGCCTTTGACAGGGTCTGGGTCAGTGGACTCATCTACAAACTTATTACTAATAATTTCCCCCCTGCTTTAATTCATCTTATTAACTCCTATCTTGTCAATAGATCTTACAAAGTTAAAGTCAATGATACCCTTTCCTCCATTTTCTACATTAAATATGGCGTTCCACAAGGAAGCCTCCTTGGTCCCATTCTATTTAACATATACATTAATGATATCCCAACACACCCTCAAACTATTACTAACATATATGCGGATGACACCTCTATCTCAGCTACCTACAAAAATCACGACACCATCACCAAAGCACTTAACGCTCACCTTCACTTACTAGAACAATATTTTAATACTTGGAAAATCAAAATTAACGTGGACAAGACAGTTGCAGTCCTTTTCACCAGGAGAAGAAAAGCCTGCACACCTCCTACCCTATATACCACACCACTACACTGGTCTCAGAGTACAAAATACCTAGGACTAATCCTAGAGAAAAATTTAACATGGAGACAACACATTTTACATGCGCGTGATAAGTTCCGGAATGCTTTACGCTCAATTTACCCCCTAATTTGCCGGAACTCGAAAATGAACTTATACAATAAAGTACTTCTCTACACTGCTGTTTTGCGGCCCATCCTTTCCTACGGTTGTCCTGTGTGGGGTTACGCAGCTAACTATCACATAAAAATGCTCGATACAGCCCAAAATTCTATCATTCGTAGTATAACTAAAACCTGAAGCTATACCAGAAATAAAAATATTTATAAAGTACTTAAAATCCCAACCTTCAAATCGCATATTCAAAACCTAGCCAAAAAATTTTTTGAAAACCTCCCTGATACTAATAATTATAATATGATTCACCTTGAACAATATGATCCTAATATCAACAGCAAAAGGCCCAGAAGAATTCTTCTGGACTCCTACAACCCACCATAAATTTATTTCAGAGTCATTCCCTTATGGAGAATGACCCTCATTATTCTTAGTTTTCTCCCCCTTTTTTACCTATTCACAGTTCTACTCCCCTTTACTTTTTATTTCTCTGCGCATCCACACAGGCAACCATTCCAATATTTTAATTCTTAACTACCAATATCCCATTTCCGTACTGACACCAGGATAGCAGATAGAGAGCTAGCTCACCGATCCCCATTAATCACTCACAGACGAGGCCCTCGACATCATGACAGTTCAGAAACGCTCACTGCCAAGCCACTCCCACCTCCATCCCTCTCAACCAACCAGGACGCTCTTCCCTCATGAAGGCCCTTCAACGAGACAAGGCGCTACACATCAAGTATGGGACGGAGGAACGCTTCGCGTTCCAGTTTCCCAAAGATGGTCAGCTTAGATTTAGGAATAATGTATTAAAAATTCAGCGAGCTCTATCAATCAAATCTATCAATTTTGCTATCGATGTCGTTCTGGTACAAATTGTGAAATATTTGTTTTTTCTGTTTGTTATTGTAATGGTTAGTGATAACAAATAACAATGCAGTAGCGACCCTTTTGTAGGTGTAACTAATTTTTAACTAACCCTCATTTCTAAGAAATATTTGCTGTTTCAAGACTATTGGGATCTTGACTATTTCGTAAAAAAAAAAAAAAAAAAAAAAAATAGATCAACAACTTGTTTGATTTGTTGTGAAAATGTTATAAATAAAAAATATAATTTTGATCATCACTGTACTACTAAACACAAATCTTTCAATGGCTCTTATTCTTGAGGATCCATTTAAAAACGAGATAAATTGATTTTCATAAGAAAAAAACTTTGAAACAGCAATAAATATTTTGCAGGTGGTAATGTCACAAAATGCAGAGGTAACAAAAGCATTCCATAAAATTTAATACATTATATATATTGACAAACATATGAAATTGTTAATGATAAACTTAAGAATTATTGCAAAAATTGTTACAGTGTTTCTTAAATGCTTCCGATGTACTCTTTGATGAATTCAGTTATTTGTTCAGATATTGTTTTTTATAAAATCAAAAAGTATTTGAATAAATTGGAAACAAAAATGCGCAATAAGAACAGACTGTTTATACAGGTAATACTGATTTCAGTCTGTAGTTCAATAAAAACTCTTTGCTACCACATCCTGCGATGGACAAATTAATATCTGAAATAAAAATGTGTAATGCTTTGTCAAAAGAAAAAAATCAAATTATCCAAGTACTTGGCAGCTTTGTTTTTATGACAGTAGAATGCAGACAAGGGGCTTGGGATCATTGATAAACAGAAATTGAAAAATTCCCCGTAACTGGGTAAAAAGTGAATGAAACCTATATTTTGTGAGTTTTGTTTGATAGAGTTTGGTATAGTTTTAAAATAAGATCCAAAATTGTATGAGATTCTACATTTTGACCAATTATTCACATTTTAAATGTCCTTGATCTTATAACTTCCCCCTCTCTATTAATCCTCACGTTGCGGCCCTCGTAAAATACATGTCAGATGTATGTGGCTCGGAGTAAAAAAAGGTTGAGTACTCCAGCTCTAAATGCTCTTAACACCTTGTAGCCAAATACTTTACTACCGCAATAGCACGTTTGAGGAAATTGTGGTAATATTCTGTATCTTTTCTTAGCTGCTTCCTGTAATTGTTTATATAAAAAAGACTTATTTTCTTTTCGTGTCAACCAAACTAACATTGAATTTATATGTTCAATAGAATTTTCATGATTTTCTAAACAACTTCTTACGTGTTTCCAATCAGAAAAGCCAATTGTGTATTAAGAATTTGTTTCAGAAAAAAGTTTGCAAGTGAAACAAAAAACACTACCAATACTAGTTGAATAACAAAGCCAAAAGATCTTTCCAGCACCAGGCCATTTTTAAGTTCTTTAGTGAAATGATTATTAGAAAAGTATCTCTTTTGTTCTATGTATTCTCTTAGCGAAACAGAATATATATTGTTTAGATCTTTTTTTTTTTGAAAATAACTCATTTCAAGTGGAGGGATACAATCAATAAAATTATTACTTAGCGATTTAGGCCACAAACCTACATGAATAATCCTAATCTTCCTACTCCGTGTCTTCATTCTTAAATAATTTAGAAATGTGTATTTGTACTTACTTTTGACTTGAAACCAATAAACAGGTACCTAAGTATCTTTTAATTTCAGGTATTATGCATAGGACATTGCACCAAATCAGTATAATATTGTAACTACATTTGTATAAATGCTCTATGCTCATTGGCGCCGCTCTATGATAGAGACTCTATCATAGAGCAGCGCCGTGTACAAAACAGTGTAATTAATAAACTGTATTAATAATATAGTGTAATAGACTGCAATTAATAGAGCGTACTTAATAGACACTCTTTTAATTACACCGAGCAACAAAATTAAAGTTTTGGAGAAGTACTAAAGAGGCTATCAGTGGTTTTTATATTATTTAGTGTGCTGATTTCGAAAATGATCTACATTTTGTTCCCATCACATCAGGATTTTTTTGTAAAATCGATATTTTTTGCTAAAACTTTATTTGAAAAGGAATTCTTTCGAACAATTTAGCCTGGGCAATTTAGCAACAGTGGTTTTTATCCGGTTAAATCTATGTAAATATTGGTTCTTGAGGAGGCAAATCAATTTCTCAGCAATTAGATGAAAAGTGTGTGAGTGAGTGAATATTAACGTCACACTGTTCAGCTACACGAGAGATTTTGGCCCTGGACCTCATAATTTTGAACCATGGTCAAGTGACGAGGACGATACCTGAGCTGGCAACCCTCTCCTAACTATCACACCACATATACAGAATAACGTTTGAGCTCTCGACAGATTTAACATACATCGCTTCCCTACACGGAGGGTCTACAGCGATACTAGTCTCGAACTCATGACATGCCTGCCACGCGAGTCCGGTACCTTGGCCACTAGCAATTAGATGAAAATCATTGTTTCTAGACCTCACAGGCTGTCTCTGATCATAAGAAAAACAAGAAATTCTCTTGAGGTTTAAACCTATTACATCCAATTATAGTGTAATTTCTAAAAGAAAATCAGCAGCATACTATTTTAATTTGTTTGTATGAAGGTATTTAAATAAAATACATAGACGATTTTCGAAAATAATGATTATTAATTTCCGTGTATTCGGTGGTAGAGCGAAAGAACAAATTAAATTGCTCTTGCTCTCGAAAATAAATTGTATATGGTATTTTATTTTTGATTTGTGTGTATTTTTTACTGGTTTATTATGTTATTACTATTTTGATTGTAAGCACTTTTTCTGTTTGTTATCTTCAACGGGGAATGGGGGCCCCCTAGAATCCGGGGGCCTTGGGCTGCAGCCCATTCGTAGATCCGGCCTTGATAACATTAACATAAGGAACTGTACATTTTGTAATAAAACAGTGATAAATTTGAGTGTTAAAACACTTCTATTATACAAAAAATACACAAAAGATTTCAGTTTTTTTTAGCAATCACCGGCTCTGTTTCAGCATTTTCTAAGCAAACACATTTCGAGTAAAACGCGCTTTAAAGTATGACATCTTGCTTAAAGTAACGGCATCTGCTTTTACTAAAGCACTTGTAGTTTTTGTTCTAGTGAACGGGAAACAATAAACATGGTATTATTATAAAGCTAATAAGATGGCCTATTATACAACAAGATATCAATCATTGGCATGACCAAGTAATTTTAGCGCGTTTTTCACATGTTGTATTTTACAATAATGCAACTAATGAACTTTTTCAGGAAAATTTGTAGGAAAATTCGGAAAACTATGGTAAAATTTAAATATGATTCGGCTCATCTAGGGCACAAATGCGACCAAATGCCGAAAACCCGAGGTCAATTGGTTGCTTATTGTCCGAGAAAAAGGTACGACACACACAAAATATAGAACAAAGACGAAGACGAAATTTGCGTCCTAATAGCGCTTTTGTTCCACTACGTGAAAAACACGCTAAAAATGGACTTATTACACAGCTTATAAGATGGCCTATTTTTAAAATCATAAAAAATTTGTCAATTTTTGGTAAAATTCGTAATTTTAGGGTAGTCGGATACCTTAATTGCCATAGCGTAGTTTTTTTTTAATAGTTCTCTTAATGTTTATATGGTGTATGATGTTTCGTATGATTCCATACAAGTTCATAAAACAGCTTAGTTTAAGAGAAATTCCTAATTTTATGCATGGAAAGATAATTTTGAACCCTTAAGACATATGTATTTTGAAATTCCTGTTAAACTTTTTTTTTTAACTTCGCAGTCTGTTTACTTTTTGAAGACATTATATATAAAACTTAACTAACTACTTAACAGGAAATTTTGATTAATAATTAGCATTTATCTCTTGATGAAAATTAACTTTATTACAACAAAATTAATTGTACGTAAATTGTATATTCAATAATAGTTTGATTTATTAATACTTTGTGAAGCATTTAAATATATTTTAGATGATTAATAATACTAATATTTGATACCCTCGATTGTCTGACTGATTTAATAATTATCACCTACAAAAGTTTGAAATTTTCTTAGAAATTAAAATTTCTTCAAAGTTCAGAAAGAATATACTCTTTTATTATTATGTATCTAAGTTAAAAATAAATAAATTCCAATATTAAGAGAAATGGGATTTAATAAATTGTTTGAAATAAACTATTAAATGCAGTAAAGGAATAAGTCTTATGAAAATTTCTCGCATCCAGGAACATAGAAAACTTTTGTTAGATGGCCAGTTTAAAATAACTACAATTATTTTAATGTGCACCATTTATCGACTTTTAATTTTAACATTACATGAATATACTTAAAGTAAATAAAATGTTTAAGAGAAGTAAAGTGTGAAGAGTATTTTTTTAAAAGAGATGTGCCAAGAGAGAGAGAGAGAGAGAGAATTATTTAATTCATCTACTATTAGTTCACTCTCTCTCTGTATATATATATATATATTTTAATGTGAGTGAGTGAGTGATTTTGGGGTTTATTGGCGCAAGAGCCGATTTCGGCTATACTGCGCCAAACATTTGTTTTAATCTGTGGTCTAGACGGGAAGAGAGAAAGAAAGAATGAATTGAATGACAAGAAAGAGGGTCGAAAATAGAGAAGGATCACTAGGGTACCCCGGGTTCGTGAAGCCCGTGTTTACCAAAGACAGTAAACCCCGTGGGAAAAGATCACTAGGGCACCTCGGGATTGTGACACCCGTACTCACCTATAGAAGGTGAGCCCCCTGAGAGGATATATATTTTAATGTTAAAATTTTCAATTTATTTGTTTTCAAATATATATATATATATAATTTTAATGTTCAAATTTTCAATCGTTGATAAAATACTTTCTATTCCTCCATTCAAATACATTTTTTTAAACTTGTAGTGGATGACACTTTTTGAAAAAACTGAACTGTGTATTAACATATATTAATTCATTAATTAAAAAATGAATAAACAAAAATAGTTCAATACTATATATAGAAAGGAAAATCGCCCGTCGTGTCCTTGTAGCGCAATGGAGAGTGCGTTAGACTTCTAATCCAATTGTCGTGGGTTCGAATCCCACCTGGGATAGCCGAATTTCTGAGAATGTGATTTTTTTCTGTACTATTTTATTGGTTGTTGAGAATATTAACATCCCACTGTTCGGCTACACGAGGGCTTTTGGGGACGGTCCGCGTCATTTTGAACCATGGTCAAGTGACGCTGACGACACCCGAGCTGGCACCCCCCTCTCTTAACTACCACACCACACCAATGGGAGGACGTTTGAGCGTTAGGTCGGCTTCAGTTTATATTTGTTTAATACTGATGATACATTCTAGTTCTTTTTTTTTTCTGATCTATAATAATCCGTCAAGATATAGTAGAATCCTTTCAGAACGATCATTTAGCATTTTTTTAATTTGCTTATTAGTGGCGACTTTCGGCAGTTGGCTACCCATGCTCTATACAGTTACCGAATCCCTATTAAACGAATTTCGCAATTTAATGAATTTCTTTTTCCTCGATTGAAATGAAGGCAAACCCCTAAATGCAACGAATAATAAACCCCGAACTATTGAATTATTCCAACAGCCAAAAAATTTTTTATTAGTTTGGATTAGAAAAAAAAATTCATTTCTTTTCAAATGCCATACCCTTTTTGTTCGGAGTAAAATCCAGACTTTTCTTGTAAATAGCAAACTTCGACAGGGGAGGGAGCAGCCGATTATTAGACTTTACAGGTGGAGATGATAAAAGGCAGAAGAAAGGACATTCAAAAACCAAATAGCAGTTGTAAATTTTTGAACTAACAGTCTCATTGCTTTATTCACTGGAATTTTTTCCCCGAAAGGAGTGTCAGCATGTGAGAATAGTAAATTTTGATAGAACATGTACTTGAAAGAATACACACCCATCACATTCCTTTCATACACTCATGCATCATTCTCATTCAACGTGGAAACGTATTCAAAGTAAATACAATATAGATATATTTGCACATGTTTTCTGTCCCGACATCTGCAAATGTTTAACAGTCGATAAGGGAAATGGCACGAATTCTTGAATTAAGGGGGTTGTATTTACGAATAATCGATAATCAATTGTTAACTATCTTCATTCTTTCAAAAGAAGGGGAAAGGAGACAATTCATGGTGGTCCAAAAGTGATGCTCTTTCTGAAGGGCACCACTAAAAACTAGCACGCTTTGCACTTACATAAAGAAAAATCAGGATTAGAGCCGATCCTTGATGGTTCTCAAAATAAACCATATTGCAAGTCGGATAAATATGCCAAATTTTAAATAGAGTTATTGAAAAAAAAAAGTAAAAATAAGTCCTGATTTTTTCTCGATAGCACAGCCATAGTTTAAGAAAAATAGAATGTTCTTGCACAGACCCAATAGCCCGATTCGAAGAATCGCACGTCAAAGACAATGGACTAAATTCATGTGACGTCACGATCACGTGCTGTTTGTTTACTCCAGTAGCTACGATTATTTCGTTCTTTTAGTTTTACATTATAATTTTTAAAATGTCTTATTTTGCTCAAATGGTTGATCGATCATTTAAAGAAACGGTTATTGTAGGAAATAAAATCATTTTTTAAAATCTGAGTGTTTTGAACTCGTACTTGTTATTTGTCTGGTTATCTCGTACATAATTAGCTATTTGATACTGTAACTGAGTTGTTTATTTGGATTTAATAGTTTCAATTTTTCATTGCTAAAATTATTTCTGCTTGATTACAGAGGCGGATTAAGATAGTTGGAGGCCCCTGGCGGTAAAAGGTTTGAGCTTAAGAGTTGGGGCGGTAAAGACCTTAAGAGTTGAAAAATTAAAATAGTGAAAAGAGTCGTTTACTTTAAATTCTCAAAATAGAATATATTGCTAAAAAAAACTCATCGGCTAAAGAAAAATCTTAACTGAATGAAAAAAAATTGAAAACCTTACAGTTTTGCTATACAGTTTGATTTCTCTTTGGCAAGTCATCAATTATTTTTACCATATCTATTTTGTCCAATACATTTTATTCTGTATATAATATGGCCTTGTTGTTTAACTTGTCTTTTCTCTCATAGTACTTCTTGAATTATTTTTAACATGTTTTAAAACTAAAAAAGATCATTCACCTGATGCATTCGATTTCGTATTGTTAAAAATATTTTTAAAAGTTTTTCTACTTTAGGATTTGTCTTGCATCTCGATGAATTTCTAACAGGGGTTTCATTTGTATCTTTGTTTTCATTTCATTTCTTGTTCCAGGTGGCGTGGTTGGTTTGTCCCTGGCCTTTGCACTCATCAAGCTTGGGGCCCCTGGCGGCCGCCAGGTACGACACCCGGTTAATCCGCCACTGCTTGATTATGTATCCTGTTCTCATAGTTACATAATTAAAATTGATTTCAAGGCCAATTTTTGTTTTAAAAAATAATTTATGTAACTTAGAAGCTTCTTCATTAATTTTTTCTGTTCAAGATAGTGTTGAAAGTTTTTGTAGATACTCTCAAATGCATGTTTTATAAAAGTTAGTATGGATTCTGGTTTGAGATCTCTGGTTATATTTTTTAAAAAATCTTGTTTTTTCCAAGTTTAGCGAGAAAAATAATTATTACAAATCAACAAGGAAACAGATTTTCAAATCCATACTAACTTTTTTCGCAGTAACCTATGAAACATAAATCACTTAAAATGACTAAAAATTTTTAAAAATTGAGCATCTTATGAGTTTGAAAAGATTTAAATTCTTAATTTTTTTTTTAAACAATGAAATAATAGCTGGTCAAACTGACCTTTTGCTTTCAGAGAATCAACACAATATAATTTGAAAGAAAAAAAAACTTGTATTTTTGCTGTCACTGTCTCCAAAAAACATTTTTAAAAAAGGGTACTTTTTAGCTTTAAAAACAAAGTGACTTAAGCCAATTTAAAAAAAAACACACACCTCAATTACTGGAAATTATTTGTTATGTCTGGTTGTACATTTTTTCTTGTTTGAAAAATTCTTATTTTTGAATACTATGGCCAAAATATATTCAATTAATTTTATGACCTGAAAAGTTTATGGAATGTCCAACACAATAATCTTGTGATTCGCTGTTTTTATATATATATAATGTTATTCATCATTGAAATTGTACAGAAATATTTGTTTGGCTTGATACATTTTGAATTTAAATGTGAATGGAAATTTTATGCGACTATTCATTTACATATATATATATTGTATTTTTTCCATCTAATTTGCAATTCATTGTGCTGTAAAAAGGAAATTCATTTTCACCAATGGATAAATATTATTAATCAAAAACTTTCATATTAACTCACTTTAATATGAGATGAACAATGGCTTAAAGTAAACTTTTTTACAAGTTAATTGTATTC